>JARSSU010000784.1:0-5000 GCA_029619165.1 Eurosta solidaginis
TTTTGCTTTATTTGTAGCATTACTTCTAAAAATATCTTGCTCATTTACTATTATTTCTCTTTGTTTGTACATAATATTACAGTACTATAAACTTATACACTTAAGTAAGTAGCAAGCACAATTGACATAGTGAAAGTTATACAAGTTATGATAATAGAGTGTTAGCTTACAGCTTAATAGTATTTGTTGTGTAATGGTCGGTCTTGGTATAAAGGAATTTAAGCTCATGCTTACTTTCATTGGTGGCGCTTTAAATACACATCTGTATAAATGTATACGACTTTTATTGAAGCGTCTCTAATACTATAATAAAAGTTGCAACTAACTTAGATTTTTAGTGAGGGCTATAACTATTTTGTACATTATTGTAATTATTTTCTCATTACATTTTTTCTTCTTGTAAATAACATTACTACCCCGTACAGCAACAGTTTAGGCAAACAATTTTAAATATGATGAATAAGTGAAGCAAGTTATATATATATAATTGTAAGCTTTCGCTGCTATATATTTTGTTGTAGGCGGGGTCCTGGTGAAGGAATAGAGGAAACACGGCTCACTTACTTTGCAATTGGTCGCTTAAACCATCATCTGTATATAAATATAGTCTGAACTTTATTAGTCCCTAATGATTTATAATAAAAGTTTCCTCTAAAGTGAGACAAAATTTTTTTTGTTGCGATTTATTTGTTTATCTTTATTGTTAGTAGATTAGCAATATTTGCTTTTATCATCATTTTTATTGTGTAAGAGTGTTCATTTGCCCACATTTTATTAATTAAACATTGTTATACAAGGAAGCTTCCCTCTGGCTTTATATATTGGCATATTTTTAAAATATGACATTATTTTTTATAAGATGATTACATCAAAATCATAATAATATTGGTAAAATTTAATTTCCAATAAATTGTTTTCTGAATATGCCAGCTAAGACCAAAAGTGTTAAAGTTGCCTTTCAGTTGATCAGCATGATGTGACAGCTGGCTCGCTGATAATTCTATATACGTATAATCCGCTTACTTATACAGGGCAATACATCCTATTATGCCCTGTTACCAAAGTTTCGTTTTATCCATTGATTTATCTCTTCTATGGCATGTTCTATTGTATTAAAATAATGTTTTTTATTATATTAACTTTAGCGCTGTCAGGCATACGGTATGTGTATTTGAATCCTATTATTTCCTTTATCGCTCAATGCATTTGCTTATTGGTTTATTAAATAATTCATTGTCATCTTACGATTTATATTTCATTTATTTGTGCGTTTTATAAACAGTATATAACTTTTATAAACTTTTATATGATTTAGAGAGAATGCCATATTCAATGTCAATTTGTCGCCATTTTTATTCACTTGCAGTCGGGCTGCAGGCGGTGAATTAACATACCTTAGTTTATGCGTTCGGTGAAGTGATGAGCTGCGGTAGAAGGTGTGCATAATCCACTAACCGGACGTAGCATCATAGCGCACTGTTGGCGCTCGAAGCAAGTATTGTACCGATTGGTCCGTAACCATGCGGTGTGCCTCATGCGTAGGCAAATGGACGGCAGTAAAGAAAAAGTGTATAATGTCTGTCAGAAGCGAATAATTAGTTTTGTCATTAGTAGGGCAGTAAAACTATAACCTGTCTTGCACGAGCGGACTAGAACCGGTCTTGCATCACGTTGCCCTTTAAGTGGTGAACAATTCCTACGCTTGGTGATTTTGCTTGCAGCACATGATAGGAAGCAACTTCTCGACATTCGAAGGATCCAAAAAGGCAATAACGTGCGGCTATGAAGCGCTTGGTCTGCCGATTTGGGAGGGTGCACATCGCCAGATTATTAGCCTGTGGTAACTTTTCTGACAACCTTCTTCTTAAGAACTCTTTAAACCTAAACAGGATGCCGATAGGCCGTTTGAGCTTTTGCTGTCTTTCTGTGCTGAGCTGCGACACGACTGAGATTGCCAGTCAAATGCATTTGCGCCTTATTGCTCTATGCTGTGGTTTACTGTCCGCACTGAGTTTGCTGGGGCCTTGGGGACGACCTCCGTTATTATTTGACGTGTAGATGTACACTGCGCTCTAGTCAAAGCAGACTCCCCACTCTGGGCAAGTTTGTCGCTTGAATGGATCATACCTGAGTGTTGGAGTTGATACGCAAATTTTAATATGTTGATAACTAGACGATGGCGAAAAATGTTATCTGATTTCTCATTAAAATATGTTTAGCGAATTATAATGAAAAGCAAAACGGCGTGTAGATTTTTCTTGGATCCATATGAAGCTTGTCACTAAACGACCTTAATACGCATATAGATATATATCATACTTATCCGCTTTAATATGCGTGTAGGCGACTGCTGACTAAGCGTTCCCACTTAATCAAAGTAATAAGCGTTTGATACTCTATTAGATAGCTTATTTGGTCTTATTCATTGACAGATAAATAAGCCGAACATATATATATATCATACACCACTTATACTACACACTCTTATGTCTCGCTTACGACTGGGTCCTAGACTAGAGTCAAGTGGCTCTAGCAGGGTCTGTCTCTTTTGCCGCCTGCTATTATTCCAGCCGGCAGTTTCCCTTGCGCGTGTGGTTTCGCTAGATGAGTTAGATAGTGGGACATGTGGTGGGAATCTCTGTTATATTTCTAATCAAACACTTCATCGCCGCGCTTTCACTAATTATGATGACGAGGCATTTGGCTACCTTAAAGAGTCAATAGTTACTCCCGCCGTTTACCCGCGCTTACTTGAATTTCTTCACTGTGACATTCAGAGCACTGGGCAGAAATCACATTGTGTCAACACCCCGCTAGGGCCATCACAATGCTTTGTTTTTAATTAGACAGTCGGATTCCCCAAGTCCGTGCCAGTTCTGAATTGATTGTTAATTGATAATCGTTATAATTTAAAAAGAATATATAACACTTATAAAAAAATGTATAGTAACTTTAAAAATTTTAGCAAGAAGTTCCACAATTGGCTACGTAACTACTATCCGGGGACAAAAACCGAAGTTTTCTATTTACCGCAGAACGAGTACACATAAAACCATGATATTGCTTCCCAATCAGCCGATTATCTCCAATCTTCAGAGCCAATCCTTATCCCGAAGTTACGATCTAATTTGCCGACTTCCCTTACCTACATTATTCTATCGACTAGAGACTCTTCACCTTGGAGACCAGCTGCGGATATCGGTACGGCCTGTTGAGAAGTTTGCGTGACCCCACCATAAATTTTCAAGGTCCGAGGAGAAAATATCGACACAACAGTAAATGTCATGCTCTTCTAGTCCATCTACCATATCTCTCTTCGAAAGACTTCCATGGTAGTACGACTATAAAACAGAAAAGAAAACTCTTCCGATATCTCTCGACGGCTTCTTTATGGTCGTTCCTGTTGCCAGGATGAGCACAAGGCCCATTTTTAATAACAAACGGATACTCAACAGGTTACGGAATTGGAACCGTATTCCCTTTCGTTCAAATTATTCAAGTGTTTAAATTTTACTATATATATATATATATATATATTTTTTTTGTAATTTAAACTTGAAAATTTTCGGCTTTCGCCTTGAACTTAGGACCGACTAACTCGTGATCACCACTGTTCACACGACACCCTTCTCCACTTCAGTCCTCCAAGGTCTCATTCGATTATTTGCTACTACCACCAAGATCTGTACCAATGGCGGCTCCATGCAGGCTTACGCCAACACTTCTATGCACACCATTGTACCCTCCTACTCACTAAAGTTTCAAAATTTATAATTCAATCGAAATTGTATTATAAATCATCTACTTTAGCGGTAATGTATAGGTATACAACTTAAGCGCCATCCATTTTAAGGGCTAGTTGCTTCGGCAGGTGAGTTGTTACACACTCCTTAGCGGATTACGACTTCCATGTCCACCGTCCTGCTGTTTTAAGCAACCAACGCCTTTCATGGTATCTGCATGAGTTGTTTAATTTGGGCACCGTAACATTACGTTTGGTTCATCCCACAGCGCCAGTTTCTGCTTACCAAAAGTGGCCCACTGGGCACATTATATCATAACCTCAACCTTCATATCAAGAAAGGTGAGGTTCTTACCCATTTAAAGTTTGAGAATAGGTTAAGATCGTTTCGACCCTAAGGCCTCTAATCATTCGCTTTACCAGATAAGATTATTTTACATAATTTTAAAATGCACCAGCTATCCTGAGGGGAACTTCGGAGGGAACCAGCTACTAGATGGTTCGATTGGTCTTTTCGCCCCTATACTCAATTCTGACAATCGATTTGCACGTCAGAACTGTTTTCGGTCTTCCATCAGGGTTTCCCCTGACTTCACCTGATCAAGTTAGTTCACCATCTTTCGGGTCACAGCATATATGCTCAAGGTACGCTCCAATTAGAGGTATAAATAATATATTATTATTATACATAATTATATAGAACGCCCCGGGATTGAATTAATAGACTATAATTAAAATAGACTAAAAATTAATCCCATATATTTTAAGTTAAGTTAATTATGCCATTAGGTTTATATAAATAACCCAATGACTTGCACATATGTTAGACTCCTTGGTCCGTGTTTCAAGACGGGTCCCGAAGGTATCCTGAATCTTTCGCATTGTAAATCATATAAATGCATACAATAAATATTAAAATCATGATTTTAAAATTATTGTAAAATTCATAATGAATTTTAGCATTATATATAATAAATCTATCAACACTTTATCAAATCATTAGGCATTTATTTAATATTAATAAGCTATAAAGCAAATTAATTAAAATAAACTTAAAGCCAATGATCTTTTGATAAATAATTTATATGTTAATAGATTACAATGTCCTTATATGAAAAAAATGCACACTATTTTTATAATATTAATAAATTAATATTATATATATAATGATGAATTTTTCATAATGGATATTCAGGTTCATCGGGCTTAACCTCTAAGCAGTTTCACGTACTATTTAACTCTCTATTCAGAGTTCTTT
>JARSSU010000784.1:10000-11718 GCA_029619165.1 Eurosta solidaginis
AAACACATCTGTATAAATATATCGACTTTATTAGCCCAAATATAATAAAGTTCAACTAACAAAATTTTAGTTGCTTTATTTGTACATTATTGTAATATTTCATTTACATTTTTCTCTTTGTAAATAATACTACCGTACAAGCAACAATTTAAATAATGAAAGTGAACAAGTTATATATATATGAGCTTCGCTAATATATTTTGTGTAAGCGGCCTAGGTAAGGAAAACCTCACTTACTTTCATTGGTCGCTTAAAACACATCTGTATAAATATATCGACTTTATTAGCCCAAATATAATAAAGTTCAACTAACAAAATTTTTGTTGCTTTATTTGTACATTATTGTAATATTTCATTTACATTTTTCTCTTTGTAAATAATACTACCGTACAAGCAACAATTTAAATAATGAAAGTGAACAAGTTATATATATATGAGCTTCGCTAATATATTTTGTGTAAGCGGCCTAGGTAAGGAAAACCTCACTTACTTTCATTGGTCGCTTAAAACACATCTGTATAAATATATCGACTTTATTAGCCCAAATATAATAAAGTTCAACTAACAAAATTTTTGTTGCTTCATTTGTACTTTATTGTAGTATTTAATTTTACAATTATTTATTGAATAAAGAATTTTCGTTCTCTTGTATATTTAAGAACGATATTTATTCATTTTGGTATTTCAGTAATAAAATTATTTTTATATACCATACATTTACTTAAATTTCCATTACATGAAACATATACATTTATTATAAAATGTATATCTTTTCTATGATATGAAATATAAAATTTCATTTATATCGAATTTATATTAATAAAATATTTTAAAAAGCATCTGCTTGCTTCTTGATGATGAGTAAAGTTAACATACAAGTTTTTTTAGAAACACATTGAAGTCAAAATTTTCATACATGTTATTTTTTATATGTGCGCGGCCGCAACACATTTTAACAGTATTTTGAAAATTTTAAAACTTTCATATATGTACTACTTAGTACTTGTATGAGAAACTTTCTCATACTAAAATTTGACAGTTAGTTTAGAATATGAAAACCAATATATGATCAACATTTTCTAATTTAACTAACAGTCTTACTAGGAATTATATCAAATATCAACACTTGATGTATTAATATTTGATTTAATAAGCTTAAATTTGCTTATTTTTACTTAGTTTTGCTTAGCTAAAACTAATTTTCATACATTTTTATATGTGTGCGGCCTCAGTGCAATGTTACCTCCTTGCACTTCATTGGTCGCAACACATTTTTCGTATGAGAAATTTTCTCATACTAAAATTTGACTGTTAGTTTAGAATATGAAAACCATTATATGATCAACATCTTCTAATTTAACTAACAGTCTTACTAGGAATTATATCAAATATCAACACTTGTTGTATTAATATTTGAGTTAATAAGCTTAAATTTGCTTATTTTTACTTAGTTTTGTCTTCACTTTTTCATATCTGCTAGGAAACTTTCATACAAGCAACCATTTTTATAGAGTACTTGTTGCCGCAGCTCTAACAAGCGCCTCTAAAATTTGACTGTTAGTTTAGAATATGAAAACTCGATTATATGGATCATATCATGATCGCTACATTTAACTACAGTCTTATCTAGGATATTATATCAAATAGCAACACAACAAGCGTTAAGGGGAAATCTTGGGCTAATTTTTTTCAGGGTGGGGGGGCGGGAAGGTAAACAA
>JARSSU010000785.1:0-40525 GCA_029619165.1 Eurosta solidaginis
TCCCTGGTTCACTTCAAATGCAAAAAAGCTGGCTCAATTTGAATCAACTCGCTTCGGGATATGAGCAAAATACTTAAATGATCCTATACAAAAACAGTAGTTTTACGTGTAATCGGGTCAATGACTTTCGGAATGGACTCTTGGGGTTAATTCTAAGTTTTTAAACTTCTAATTCGTAAATAATTCCGATATTGTATTGTTTTAATCATTTTTGGAGTTTTCTAGAAAAAAGCGAATGATGAAGCACCTCTAGTGAGTGAGTTTTTCTAGAAAACTCCAAAAATGATTAAAACAATACAGTATCGGAATTATTAACGAATTAAGCGTTTAAAAACTTAGAATTAACCTCAAGAGTCGGCTTTTTTGCATCTCAAAACTCTTAAAATATCCTACATTATGCAGTATTACGTGTTGAAAAAAAAATTGAAACAGTTTTATTTTAACATTCAAAGTGATAATTTCCCATTTTTTGTAAATTTTTTTTAAATTTTTCGTAATTTTTGCGAGATAAATTTGTTGTAGAGAGAAACAAGTACCGGCATCGTGTTCAGCGACTTCTAAAACATATAGTTAGCCTATTATGGGATCAATTTTTTATCATCAACTATCCCCTCCCTTTCTGCAAGGAAGCTCTAAAATGGAATCGTAAAAAACGGACACTCGCATCTGATAAATTTTCGAGATACGCCTCCAAGCTCTGGAAAAAGACTTCTGAGACCTATTCGAAGGTTTTTAGCATTCAGCGTCAGTAATATAAAGATATGATGCAAAATCGGGTCAGTCTAACATCCATAAGTACCTATAAATGTACTCCCGAAGTTAAATAACCTTAGCATATGTTGACTTTTTTCACCATTTGATCTAATTCAACATGTATGTATGTGTATAATACGATATGGTGAAAGTCCCACTCAAAGCATGTTTGCTCTTATAGCACATAGCGAACAACCACACGAACTGCATTTTAAGCCTGTTAATTTTATACTCAGTGAGCAGAGCTCACAGAGTATATTAAGTTTGATTGGATAACGGTTGGTTGTACATATATAAAGGAATCGAGATAGATATAGACTTCCATATATCAAAATAATCAGGATCGAAAAAAAATTTGATTGAGCCATGTCCGTCCGTCCGTCCGTCCGTCCGTCCGTTAACACGATAACTTGAGTAAATTTTGAGGTATCTTGATGAAATTTGGTATGTAGGTTCCTGAGCACTCATCTCAGATCGCTATTTAAAATGAACGATATCGGACTATAACCACGCCCACTTTTTCGATATCGAAAATTTCGAAAAAACCGAAAAAGTGCGATAACTCATTACAAAAGACAGATAAAGCGACGAAACTTGGTAGATGGGTTGACGTTATGACGCAGAATAGAAAATTAGTAAGATTTTGGACAATGGGCGTGGCACCGCCCACTTTTACAAGAAGGTAATTTAAAAGTTTTGCAAGCTGTAATTTGGCAGTCGTTGAAGATATCATGATGAAATTTGGCAGGAACGTTACTACTATTACTCTATATGTGCTAAATAAAAATTAGCAAAATTGGATGAAGAACACGCCCACTTTTTAAAAAAAAATTTTTTTAATTCAAATTTTAACAAAAAATTTAATATCTTTACTGTATATAAGTAAATTAAGTCAAAATTCAACTCCAGTAATGATATGATGCAACAAAATACAAAAATAAAAGAAAATTTCAAAATGGGCGTGGCTCCGCCCATTTTCATTTAGTTTGTCTAGAATACTTTTATTGCCATAAGTCGAACAAAAATTTACCAATCCTTCTCAAATTTGGTAGGAGCATAGATTCTATGACGGTAACTGTTCTCTGTGAAAATGGGCGAAATCGGTGGAAGCCACGCCCAGTTTTTATACACAGTCCACCGTCTGTCCTTCCGCTCGGCCATTAACACAATAACTTGAGCAAAATCCGATATATCTTTACTAAACTTAGCCCACGTACTTACCTGAGCTCACTTTTTCTTGGTATAAAAAATGGGCGAAATCTGACCATAACCACGCCCACTTTATCGATATCGAAAATTACGAAAAATGAAAAAAATGCCATAATCTATACCAAATACGAAAAAAGTGATGAAACATGGTAACTGGATTGGTTTATTGACGCAAAATATAACTTTGGAAAAAACTTTGTAAAATGGGTGTGACACCTACCATATTAAGTAGAAGAAAATGAAAAAGTTCTACAAGGCGAAATCAACAGCCCTTGGAATCTTGGCAGGAATACTGTTAGTGGTATTGCATATATAAATAAATTAGCAGTACCCGACAGATGATTTTCTGGATCACCTGGTCCACATTTTGGTCGATATCGCGAGAACGCCTTCACATATACATCTAAGGGCCACTCGCTTTTAAAACCCTCATTAATACCTTTAATTTGATATCCATATCGTACAAAACATACCAGAGTCACCCCTGTCCCACCCTAATGGCGATATCTCGAAAAGGCGTCCACCTATAGACCTAATGCCCCCTCCCTCTTAAAATGCTCAGTAACACCTTTCGTTTGATACCCATATCGTACAAACATTCTAGAGTCACCCCTGGCCCACCCTAATGGCGATATCTCGAAAAGGCGTCCACCTATAGACCTAGTGTCCACTCCCTCTTAAAATGCTCAGTAACACCTTTCGTTTGATACCCATATCGTACAAACATTCTAGAGTCACCCCTGGCCCACCCTAATGGCGATATCTCGAAAAGGCGTCCACCTATAGACCTAATGTCCACTCCCTCTTAAAATGCTCAGTAACACCTTTCGTTTGATACCCATATCGTACAAACATTCTAGAGTCACCCCTGTCCCACCCTAATGGCGATATCTCGAAAAGGCGTCCACCTATAGACCTAATGCCCACTCCCTCTTAAAATGCTCAGTAACACCTTTCGTTTGATACCCATATCGTACAAACATTCTAGAGTCACACCTGGCCCACCCTAATGGCGATATCTCGAAAAGGCGTCCACCTATAGAACTAAGGATTACTCCCTTTAAAATACTCATACCACCTTTCATTTGATACCCATATCGTACAAACACATTCTAGAGTCACCCTGGCCCACCCTAATGGCGATATCTCGAAAAGGCGTCCACCTATAGACCTAATGCCCACTCCCTCTTAAAATGCTCAGTAACACCTTTCGTTTGATACCCATATCGTACAAACATTCTAGAGTCACCCCTGGTCCCACCCTTTATGGCGATATCTCGAAAAGGCGTCCACCTATAGAACTAAGGATTACTCCCTTTTAAAATACTCATTACCACCTTTCATTTGATACCCATATCGTACAAACACATTCTAGAGTCACCCCTGGCCCACCCTAATGGCGATATCTCGAAAAGGCGTCCACCTATAGACCTAATGCCCACTCCCTCTTAAAATGCTCAGTAACACCTTTCGTTTGATACCCATATCGTACAAACATTCTAGAGTCACCCTGGCCCACCTAATGGCGATATCTCGAAAAGGCGTCCACCTATAGAACTAAGGATTACTCCCTTTTAAAATACTCATTACCACCTTTCATTTGATACCCATATCGTACAAACACATTCTAGAGTCACCCTGGCCCACCCTAATGGCGATATCTCGAAAAGGCGTCCACCTATAGACCTAATGTCCCACTCCTCTTAAAATGCTCAGTAACACCTTTCGTTTGATACCCATATCGTACAAACATTCTAGAGTCACCCCTGGCCCACCCTAATGGCGATATCTCGAAAAGGCGTCCACCTATAGACCTAATGTCCCACTCCCTCTTAAAATGCTCAGTAACACCTTTCGTTTGATACCCATATCGTACAAACATTCTAGAGTCACCCCTGTCCCACCCTAATGGCGATATCTCGAAAAGGCGTCCACCTATAGACCTAATGCCCACTCCCTCTTAAAATGCTCAGTAACACCTTTCGTTTGATACCCATATCGTACAAACATTCTAGAGTCACACCTGGCCCACCCTAATGGCGATATCTCGAAAAGGCGTCCACCTATAGAACTAAGGATTACTCCCTTTTAAAATACTCATTACCACCTTTCATTTGATACCCATATCGTACAAACACATTCTAGAGTCACCCTGGCCCACCCTAATGGCGATATCTCGAAAAGGCGTCCACCTATAGACCTAATGCCCACTCCCTCTTAAAATGCTCAGTAACACCTTTCGTTTGATACCCATACCGTACAAACATTCTAGAGTCACCCTTGGTCCAGCTTTATGGCGATATCTCGAAAAGGCGTCCACCTATAGAACTAAGGATTACTCCCTTTTAAAATACTCATTACCACCTTTCATTTGATACCCATATCGTACAAACACATTCTAGAGTCACCCTGGCCCACCCTAATGGCGATATCTCGAAAAGGCGTCCACCTATAGACCTAATGCCCACTCCCTCTTAAAATGCTCAGTAACACCTTTCGTTTGATACCCATATCGTACAAACATTCTAGAGTCACCCTTGGTCCACCTTTATGGCGATATCTCGAAAAGGCGTCCACCTATAGAACTAAGGATTACTCCCTTTTAAAATACTCCTTACCACCTTTCATTTGATACCCATATCGTACAAACACATTCTAGAGTCACCCCTGGCCCACCCTAATGGCGATATCTCGAAAAGGCGTCCACCTATAGACCTAATGCCCACTCCCTCTTAAAATGCTCAGTAACACCTTTCGTTTGATACCCATATCGTACAAACATTCTAGAGTCACCCTGGCCCACCCTAATGGCGATATCTCGAAAGGGCGTCCACCTATAGACCTAATGCCCACTCCCTCTTAAAATGCTCAGTAACACCTTTCGTTTGATGCACATATCGTACAAACACATTCTAGAGTCACCCCTGGCCCACCCTAATGACGATATCTCGAAAAGGCGTCCACCTATAGACCTCATGCCCACTCCCTCTTAAAATGCTCAGTAACACCTTTCGTTTGATACCCATACCGTACAAACATTCTAGAGTCACCCCTGGCCCACCCTAATGGCGATATCTCGAAAAGGCGTCCACCTATAGACCTAATGCCCACTCCCTCTTAAAATGCTCAGTAACACCTTTCATTTGATTCCCATATCGTACAAACACATTCTAGAGACACCCCTGGTCCACCTTTATGGCGATATCTCGAAACGGCGTCCACCTATGGAACTAAGGATCACTCCTTTTCAAAATACTCATTAACAGCTTTCATTTGATACCCATATCGTACAAACACATTATAGAATCACCCCTGGTCCACCTTAATGGGGACATCTCGAAAAGGCGTCCACCGATAGACCTAAGGCCCACTCCCTCTTAAAATGCTCAGTAACACCTTTCATTTGATACCCATATCGTACAAACAAATTCTAGAGTCAGCCCTGGTCTACCTTTATGGCGATATCCCTAAATGGCGTTCATCCATAGAACTATGGCCTACTCTCTCTTAAAATACTCTTTAATACCTTTCATTTGATACACATGTTATACAACCACATTCCAGGGTTACCCCAGATTGATTTTCCTTATTTTGTCTCCATAGCTCTCAACTGAGTATGTTATGTTCGGTTACACCCGAACTTAGCCTTCCTTACTTGTTTATTATATCTTAAGATTTCACTCTCACCACTCTTTCATATCGCGCGCTTTAAGAAGAATAACTTGAAATGGAAAAAATAATTTAACTGACTGCTTTTTTCGTATTCGCTGCTGTACATTAGCTCAATAACTTAAATTGATTTCATTTTATGGCGTTTCAGTTAAAATGCAATGCCCTCTGCGCATGCGATCTTTACAATTACATTCTTTCCCTTTTCATTTGTATTTGTATGTTATACAACATTTTTTTAAATTACATGAATTTTACGATGGCTATAATAAAACTCAACGAGATTGCGCTACTTCATCCATTTACAATAATTCTAGTTATGCTTGGGAATTTAATAATAATAATAAAAATATTTATTTTCAGTTTGAACGTTGATGTTTCCAATATGGTTGATAAAGTTTATTTGGTCTGTCCATAAGGACCTTACCTAGACTGAAAAGTTTCCACAAGATTTGGTTCGGTGGGGGAATTTCAGTTGTGTGAAACGATAAGGTGAAAAAAATTACACGATTGATTAAATTTTGTTTGAAATATTTTGCATTTCGGCAACTAACAGAACAAGAATTCCATCCCCTGATGTCACTAACCAGACTAAATTTCAAACACCATCTGGACCCGGAGAGGAAATTGGTTTCAACTCCAGAAGACTCTTCAGAACAGTATCTATATCTATGACAGGATCTAGAATACAATTAGAACTTTCTAATATGATGTATGATATGTGTAATCTTTCGTTCGATTTTTAAGTAACTTCGCATTGAGCTAGAAACTTGAAACCTTACACTTAGTAAGGTTTTTAGTAACAAAAGAAACTATGCAACAAAAGAAGAAAATAGCGCTAGGTACGGATGGGTTGAGATAATTAGAAAGCGCATATGATATGTGGAATCTTGGAATCGGAAACTTTATGGTGAGCTAGACACTTGATGTTTAAAATGTGGTTCGAAGGGCAATGATAGCACAACATATATGTATGCCAGGAAATTTCGCTAGGTGTCGTACGGATCTTGATATTAAGGAAAACCGTGTAGCTCAAATGAAATCTTGTGATCAATTTTGGAGAGACCTCCCATTGAGCTCCACACTTTATACCTTTTCCATTGTGGTATAAATTTTGGAACTCAGAGGACGAATGAAGGGAATAAATACGAAGCTTGGAATCCTTGTGTTGCTTCTAAGTAGCTTACTAAGTGGAGGGCCTAGGGAAGCTCATAACCTATCTCTAATGTTTCCGCTAGGGGTGCACGAATTGATCTTTGTAAATATGGTTTGAGGAAGAATCTTGAGAGAGGACATTACGCAGTTATTGAAATTTTAACAGTAACTATTGAAACAACACTGTACAACGTAGATATGAATGCATGTCCCCATAGAAATTATTCCCCTCTCTCCCAAATTCTTCAAACATTTTCCATGGATGCACATGTCATAATAAATTACTCCCATACAATCAACACAAACTTTTATTGGCGCACCACAAAAACAAAGTGAAATAAAATAAAATTAGGTGAAAACGCAAACATCGTGAAACTTTAAAAAACAAGTAAGGAAGGCTAAGTTCGGGTGTAACCGAACATTACATACTCAGTTGAGAGCTATGGAGACAAAATAAGGAAAATCACCATGTAGGAAAATGAACCCAGGGTAACCCTGGAATGTGGTTGTATAAAATGGGTATCAAATGGAAGGTACTAAAGAGTATTTTAAGAGAGAGTAAGCCATAGTTCTATGGATGGACCCCATTTAGGGATATCGCCATAAAGGTGGACCAGGGCTGACTCTATGGGTATCAAATTAAAGGTATTAATGAGGGTTTTAAAAGCGAGTGGCCCTTAGATGTATATGTGAAGGCGTTTTCGCGATATCGACCAAAATGTGGACCAGGGTGATCCAGAAAATCATCTGTCGGGTACTGCTAATTTATTTATATATGCAATACCACGAACAGTATTCTGCCATGATTCCAAGGGCTGTTGATTTCGCCCTGTAGAACTTTTTCATTTTCTTCTACTTAATATGGTAGGTGTCACACCCATTTTACAAAGTTTTTTCTAAAGTTATATTTTGCGTCAATAAACCAATCCAAATACCATGTTTCATCCCTTTTTTCGTATTTGGTATATAATTATGGCATTTTTTTCATTTTTCGTAATTTTCGATATCGAGTGGGCGTGGTCATAGTCGGATTTCGGCCATTTTTTACACCAATACAAAGTGAGTTCAGATAAGTACGTGAACTGAGTTTAGTAAAGATATATCGATTTTTGCTCAAGTTATCGTGTTAACGGCCGAGCGGAAGGACAGACGGTCGACTGTGTATAAAAACTGGGCGTGGCTTCAACCGATTTCGCCCTTTTTCACAGAAAACAGTTATCGTCATAGGAGCTAAGCCTCTACCAAATTCACAAGGATTGGTTAAATTTTTGTTCGACTTATGGCATTAAAAGCATCCTAGACAAATTAAATGAAAAGGACGGAGCCACGCCCATTTTGAAATTTTCTTTTATTTTTGTATTTTGTTGCACCATATCATTACTGAGTAGTTGGCATAATTTACTTATATGCTGTAAAGATATTAACTTTTTTTTAAAATTTGAATTTAAAAAATTTTTTTTTAAAGTGGGCGTGTCGTTCTCCGATTTTGCTAATTTTTATTAGCAACATAAAGTAATAGAGTAACGTTCCTGCCAAATTTCATCATGATATCTTCAACGACTGCCAAATTACAGCTTGCAAAACTTTCTAAATTACCTTCTTTTAAAAGTGGGCGGTGCCACGCCTATTGTCCAAAATGTTACTAGTTTTCTATTCCCGTCATAAGCGTCAAACGACCTACCAAGTTTCATCGCTTAATGCGTCTTTGGCAATGAATATCGCACTTTTTCGATTTTTCGAAATTTTCGATATCGAAAAAGTGGGCGTGGTTATAGTCCGATATCGTTCATTTTAAATATCGATCTGAGATGAGTGCCCAGGAATCTACATACTAAATTTCATCAAGATACCTCAAATACCTCAAAATTTACTCAAGTTATCGTGTTAACGGACAGACGGACGGACGGACATGGCTCAATCAAATTTTTTTTCGATACTGATGATTTTTGATATATGGAAGTCTATATCTATCTCGATTCCTTTATACTTGTACAACCAACCGTTATCCAATCAAAGTTAATATACTCTGTGAGCTCTGCTCAACTGAGTATAAAAAAACTTTCGATAGTAACGGTAGCACTTTCCTCACGTTCGTAGAATCAACGATCGACAAACGATGTTAGCGCCTAAAAATATGCCACACTAAAACTTGGTAAACAGGTTAACAACAAACAACTGCGATTAAGCCGAAGCAGCGACCACAAGAGTAACATTAACAAGAACACCAAATTGCAATGAGAACAATCGAGCTTACAATTACTTATGTACATAAAAAATAAAAAATAAATGTAAGGCGCGATAACCTCCGAAGAGATCAAATTTGCGTCGTGCTCCTCTTAATTTTCCCTACAAATTGGCCGGACGGGACCTACATGTTTTATGCCGACTCCGAACGGCATCTGCAAGGTCAGATGAGTTTTCACTGAGAGCTTTTCATGGCAGAAATACACCCGGAGCGCTTGCCAAACACTGCCGAGGGGCGACCCCGCTTAGAAAAATTTTGTTCTTATTGAAAAACCATATTTCTCAAAATGGGGTGCGAACCCAGGGCATACGGTGTGGTAGGCGGAGCACGCTACCATCACACCACGGTGGCCGCATGTACATGCATTGGCAATATTATGTAGTTGCAACAAAAAGAACAACAACAACAATTTTATGTAACAAGGAACATTCATTGAATTGCCACAGAAACCGCAAAAAATAGTTACAATTGGTTACTCAGTATTCACAAGTACGTGGTAAGCGCATAAAACAACAATAATAATAAAATAAGGAAACAACAACACCAAAAGGGAATGTCAAAACAAAAGCAGAACAACGAACAAACAAACAACAAATAACAATAAAACACTTTATTACTACAAAATGCACTCAATGTACACGCAGCAGAATGGTATAAGTTTTGGTATAAAAATGTCTGTATATATGAATGTATGCATGTACTACATTAGGGTGTCTTATTGCAACGTTTGATTTTTCTCGCAAAATTTAATGAAATTGTTAACATTTTGATGACACATCGCTCACTTTCCGATTGCAAATCGATAGCTTGTCTGTAACAAATCGATAATTTTTGATAAAAT
This sequence comes from Eurosta solidaginis, assembly GCA_029619165.1. Classification (NCBI taxonomy): domain Eukaryota; kingdom Metazoa; phylum Arthropoda; class Insecta; order Diptera; family Tephritidae; genus Eurosta; species Eurosta solidaginis. The sequence continues at coordinate 9,873 of JARSSU010000785.1, forward strand.
ATCGATAATAAATGGATAAGTTTTCGATACCATACAGAGATACAAGATTTAAAAAGTGAATTTGACGCTTAAAAAAAGAATAAATTTTTCTGACTTGTTTATAGGAAAACAAATTTTATTACGGGTATGATTCAAAATGTGTTACATTTTTCAAGAGAAAAGGTTTTCTTTTTATTCTCCCTGGCTTTTTCTCGTTTTTTCTAAGTGGATTTCCTCTACCCTCATTCATACCTACGCTATGGCAATGTCCGGAGAGATGGCAATATCTGAAACCGTGACTATAGCCGTGATTATTTGATTTGATAATGATTTTCTGGTCAGTTCCGTATTGAGCCCTGTACTGGGAAGAGTTCTTGGTTGTCAAAAAAAAATAAGAAGCTCACTCTGGGTTGATCCCTACTTGCTTTCCTTTCTGGCGTTCCTCACTCTCTCTCTAAGAACGACAGCCTACTGAATACCTTTAAACGCGATAGTAATACATGCCGAAATAGTATTCAAACCATACCGTGTAGATTTTTTCCACTATAGTGTTTTGCACTTAAGTGTTTTTCAAAGCACACCCTAATGCACAAATGTACAATAACATTTGCGCGAAAACTAAAACAGCAATTGGGACTGCATTTCCCATATAAAAACAAGGGAACCAATTCAAAATATATGAGTTAGTTAAAGGAACTAATTTCGAAATCAATCGATGCTTATATACACAGGTGCATGTGGGATGATAAGAAATTTAGCTTTAGTCCGACGTCCGCTGAGAAAAAGTAAGTAATTTTTTAACCATCAGTTCAAAAGAGATTTCATGTAAGTAACCGGTTCAAAAATAATAATCGGTTAAAACCATAACCGACTCAAAAGAAAGTAACCGGTTAATATAATAACCGGCTCAAAAGAATGTAACCGGTTAACACAATAACCGGCTCAAAAGAAAGTAACCGTTAAACAATAACCGGTACAAAAGAAAGTAACCGGTTTTAAAAAAGTAACTATTTTCAAAAAAGTAACCGGTTCAAAAAGTAACGGATTCCAAACAAGTCTCAGGTTCCAAAAAAGTATCCTGTTGCAAAAATTAACCGGTTGTCAAAAGCGACCGGTTCCAAAAAATTATCGGGTTTTAAGAAAGAAACCGGCTCCAAAAAAGTAACCGGTTCCAACAAGAAACGGGACAAAAAACATGTAACCAGTTTCAAAAGAGTAACCGCTTCAATAAACGCCGATTCCAAAAAAGTAGTCGGTTACAAAATTGTAACAGGTTCCAAAAAATAAAGGGAATTTCAAGGAAGTGACTGCTTCTTTTATATTGCCGCTTAACCACTTTCGGTCGTGCAGCAAACCACGTTTGCCACTTCTTCGTTGAGCCAATTGGTACCACTAAGTGAACTTCAATTGTTTCACACATTTGTTCTCTTAGCGGAGTAGAAGGGGACGAGCTTCAACTCCCACAATTGCAAATCTTATAGCGTTTTTTTCTGAAATAAATTGTTGCCTAAGTAAATGGTAAAGCCTTAATAGTGTTACTCCTACCCCAGAAAATTGTCAACATTTATAGTGCATACAAAGAACATTTCATCTCACCATATTCACTCATATCACAAATCACACAAGAAGATTGCGCATTGCGCATGTAAACATTAGATCACCTCTTTTTATGGGCAATTCTTACGTCATTTTCCTTTAGCTCTTTTTTTTCTCTCTTTCTTTTATTCGCTCAAACAGTCAACTGTGACGTAGATGCGCAGAACGAAGAAATTTTGAACTCGTGAATGCACAATCTGGGTAGGTGATTTGTGCACTCATATTAACAGCGTATATGTGGAACTCAAGAGCGAATTGAGAGTTTCACAGAGTTGCACTGCCACACCGCCATTTTATACAGCGTAAAAGTGTAACGCAGGCAACAATTTTCACAAAAGAACGAAATACCCCGTAAAGGCGTTGCCTGCTTTTTAGAATAGAACAACAACCCTTGCGCGGCGTACAAAAAGCGTAACACTATAGCCAGAAAAGAAAACGCTATTACTGTTGTCATTTTGGCCACAATATACAAATGGTAAAGACTCAGCATTGATTTTAGTGCCAGTGTTGATGTCGTTCAAAGTTGATTTCATCTTCTTGACCGTTACATGTCTAAAGCTGTCCACCAGACCAGGCCTCCACAACAGCGAATCGTTTTGAAAATCATACCATACAAACAATTAACGACTGCTCGATAGCAATATAAGGCAACCGAATCCCTCCTAGCCCTGTCGTTGACATTAAGATTCCAGTATACTTAGAAAAGTACGCCGTACAAGGATTGCTCACCCATCAGCACCTCACTTCACTCTAACCGTTCCGACTTATAGCAGTGTGGTAATAAACTCCACAATAACTGATTCAGTATTAATCAGGCAGCTGATAGAACGTTGCTAAATGCTTCTTCGATGTCATGAAAGGTGCACAGGCCAAATTCTTTGCTATTGATTGACCGCTTTATCTGTTTTACAACGAATTGATATGAGTCCTATCTAGATTACCGTTGGGCAAATTGATATACCGAGCGATGATTTTGAAGAATTTGCCCCTGGATGGGCTATCGTTTTCAAAGGCACAAGCTTATTGGCATAAAGATAGTGAAAGAACCGTGAGAGCCTTATCCCACCCTATTTATGTTGTTGTAGCGGTAAAATGGGGTTACACTGAAAATGACAGCCCTTGGTCGGGAAAAATTCCGGGTCGCTCCGGTACATAGAACCGGCTGCCTTGGGAAGTGCATTTATAAATGTGACTTTTGCTAAATTCCAAGACTTATGGACTGGGGCTATTGCTAAACCACGATAGTTGTAAAAGCAACAATGTCTAGATGGCTTAATTAATTAGAATTCTTTTGTTTGTTAGTCTAATTCTAATTATAATTTTTATTCTAATTCTAGTTATAATTCTGGTTGTAATTCTTTCTCTTCTTTATTCTTATTCTAATTCTTATATAATTTCCATTTTTTTTATTCTAATTCTAACTCTAACTTTAATTCTTACTCTAATTGTTCACATAATTCTTATGTCTCCATTTCGAAGTCTAATTCTAATTATTAATATGTTTTAATCTAATTATTAGCTTAGTTCTTATCCCAATTCTAGTCCATCCTCATCAATATTCTTAATCTAATTCCAGTCCTTAATATAATTATATCTTACTCTAATTATAGTTCTAATTTTAATTTTAATTCTAATTCTTAATCTTACCATCTATTATTCCAATTTTAATTTTCCTGGGCTTCTCTCAATCTTGAATCACAACAAAATCAGGCTACATATTACCAGTGACAGTCTTCGATACAAACTATGGCCAGCTGCCCAGCTTTTCGAAGGCTTTTGAATGAAACCGATGCTCCAATGGACTCATCCCAAAATGATTAAACGATAAGTCCTTCTTCTTGAATGATGCCGCGATACAATGCCGCCAAGCCTGTACCGTAGTTAAAGGATGTGGTGCCATACGGGACTTTGACAGAGTATGGACACCAGTCTGTGGCAGCTTTCATCCAACACAGCCAACCTAATAAAAAAATCGGCATTTGGCTATAATTGCAAACCGAATCAACGCACGTGCAAAATTTTTTGGCAAACGCAAAAACAACAAAACTCATTGAGAAACAATTGCGAATGTAAAAGTGCTAAATATGCACGATTTTCCGCGAAACTTTTGTTCAGACCGTTCTCCTCTAAAACCTCAATTTTCAGCTTTCCGACGCTTGGCCGCCGCGTTTGTTTGCTCTACGCCAAGGACACACCAAACTTTCGAACTGATTTGCCAACAATGCTAAAATGTTACTCATACGCCATGTAAGCACAAAGTTGCACACATCCACATGCACCGCCGCATCCATGGTATGTGTGTTGATGTGGATGTGTTTATTTGCATGCAAATATGTTGAAGTGCATGAAATCCACTTTTGAATTTTGAAAGAAAACAACAACAGCAAAAGCCACTGTCAAAACAAAAACAGCAGCGATGTAAAAACAAATAACAAAAAAGCAAAGCGAAAAAACACGAATAACAAATGAGTGAAATGAATAAATTCAGCGAAAATCAGCGTAATGCAACGACAACTTTTCAAGTGCTTAAGAGCGAAGATGCAAAAAAAAATTTGAAATGAGAAGCGAATTCATATGCATCCAGCAACATATGTAGGTATGTAAGTGTGCGTGCATTTGTATGTATGCAAGGATACCTTCATTGTGCGTGAATTAAGTGGGCGTAATTACATTTTGATTCGGGCGGCATTCGTCATATGGCCAGGCTCAATGCCACTTATGCTGCTGCTGCTTTTATCTTCCTGCTTTATATAGAACGCACTTACTTTTACACACACACAAACAAAGAAAAACACATACACGTATTTATTTCTCACTTTTTTGCATTCATTTCAAACCCGTAACATCGCATTCGCTGCGTCTTTGTCAGTTTGCGTATAAACGAACGTACATACATACATAAATACATATGTTTTTATTTCACTCCTCTTCTTCCTCGACCGTCTCTTTTAAGCAGCAATTCTACAGCATCAATATGCCACAGCAAGTAAAAACAAGTAAGGACGGGACTGTCTTCGGCTGGGCCGAAGACTTCATACCTTTCATGAAAGGGGCTGAACAATAATTTTATTCCATTCGTAATCTCCAAGTAATGCGCTGTATAAGATAAGAAATATATAGTGGACAGATGTACATACCTAAACGATTTTAAGATAAATATAAAAAATGGCAAAAAACCCCCTTATCTGAACGATCGGTTGTACGGGATATATATTATATATAGCTCCGATCGAAATGATTTTAACAGGAAATCTTCTATGATATATTAGAATATATATCACCAAGTTTTACGTTTTTATATTGGAAAATAAGGGAGAAATGGCCAAAAATCTTTCTATCTGAACGATCGGTTGTATGGGATAGGTATATACTATATACATATAGCTCCGATCAAAGTGATTCTTTCAGAAATCTTCTATGATATATTAGAATATATATCACCGCGTTTCACGTTCATACTTTCTAAATTGCGGCAGGAATGACCAAAATCGTCTTATCTGAACGATCGGTTGTATGGGAGATATATGCTATAGTGGTCCGATCCTACCGGATCCGACAAATGTCTAATATAATCCAAAAATACATCCTTGTGCCAAATTTCATTGCGATATCTCAAAATTTGAGGGACTAGTTTGCGTTCAAACAGACAGACGGACGGACAGACGGACATGGCTATATCAACTCAGTTCGTCGCCGTGATCAATTCGGTATACTTAATGGCGAGTCTATCTTCTATATTTCTCAACGTTACAAACATCGGACCAAAGTTAATATACCATTTCATGTTCATGAAAGGTATAAAAAAACAATGACTTAACAACTTTCAAGGATGTTAGGCAAGGATAATGCATTTGCATTTGACTGAAATGTGGCTAACGTTTAGTTGTTTGAGTTGTTGTTGGTTGGTTTGGTATAAGGGTCGCAGCGTTTCCCCATAAAGTATACTTCAGCCAAATTAGCATGTGATTTCACGCTCCCGTGGCAGCGAAAATTACAATGACTACGACTGTGGAGTCTTTGGTTTAATTTTCCTATTCGTTTTTATCCCTATTGTGACGTTGTTGAATATGTAATCACTACACCGCAAAAAATTTCGCTTAGTGAATTCAAGAAATAGTAAAGTAGGGAAAAATGAGCATTCAGCTCACTGGGGTCGAAAAAATGTTGTAAAATACTATCTATGTATCTATGTTGGGAGTTTCTTGCCTCCGCCCGCTCTTCCGAACTGGAAAGTACTTATCAGTACCCCCAACGATTTATCTTTAGTAAGGTGAGCACTTGGTCTGAAGCAAGCGCACTAGCTCTAAGCCCCATAAAGATTAAGCTTGTCCTTTCTACGAAGGCGTAAAACGTCTGAGATTCAATTCACATATTAGACGCTGTTCTGTCCAAAATTTGGCACTCGTATAGTTTGAAAAGTTTCCTTACTCACCTCGATCTCCGAGTCTATTTGAAGTTTTTATTGACCGGCAAGGGCAACCTCACGTAACCTCGATCTATTCAGCTTCATTTTCATTTTAGTTTCAATTCCCGTTTTCCTGATTCTTATTCTAATTCTAGTTCTAACTCTAATTCTAATTACAATCCTAATTCCAATTTTGATTCTTATTCCAATTCTAGCTCAAGCTCTAATTCTTATTCTAAACCTATCTCAATTTTTCTAAGTATGGTTCTAATTCTAATTCTTGTTTTAATTCCACTCCAAGTTCTAATTCTATATCGTTTTATTATGCTAATTCAATTTTCACTGTTAATTCTAACTTTAGTTTTAAATCTAATTTGAATTGTTATTCTTATTCAAATTCTATGGCTAATTCCAATTCTTATTCTTCTTCTCATTCTAATTCTAGTTTTATTCTTTTCTAGTTCTAATTCCAGCTCTGGTTCCTCATTCGTATTCATAGTCTTACTCTTTTTCTTATTTTAATTTTTATTCATATTCTATTCCTATTCTATTCCTTTTACTATTTTAAAGTCTAATTTTTTTCTATTTCTAATTCTAGTTCTAATTCTATTTCTATTTCGAGTTTGATTAAAACATTTATTCTCATTCTCATTTGAAATCGTAATCTAATTCTAATTCTAGTTCTAATTCTAATTCGAGCTTGATTAAAATATTTATTCTCTATGCTAGCTCTAATTTTTGTTCTAATTCAAGTGTAATTATGGTTCTAATTCTAATTCTTAAATAATATATCTAAATCCAATTCTAAAACTATTTCTAATTACTATAATAATTCTTGTTCTAGTTCTAATTATATTATAATGCTTATGCTAATTCTAGACTACTAGATGTCAAATTTTTATTCTAATTGTAATTTCACTTCTTATTCTCATTCAAATTATAGTTCTAATGCTAACCCTATTTCAATGTTTATTCCAGTTCTAGTTCTAACCTTAATTTTAATTATAATTCAAGCTCTAACTCTCATTCTCATTCTCCCTCTCCTTCTTTCCACCTTGTTTCTTCATTTTTTTATATTAATTATATCAAAAAATGTCCATTCTCACTCTTAATTTACACAAAAACAGGTTACATATGGCCAGTAGCAGTGTTCGATACCAACTACAGGACCGTCTTTCCTTCAAGGGAAATCTAGGCAACTGAAAGGTAGAAAATGGCAAGACATAATCTGATGTTTTCGCAATCCAGTAGGCGTGTTCAGAACACAAGTATACCGGTAGTAGGGTACCCATCTTTTCCGATAACTGGACGGCTCTTCGGGCTATTGGTCAGTGTAGGGGTTGGGCCATGAATCTGGCGAGTAGCACCTCACTGATTTGAATATCATGGTATAGAAGCATACAGTGCAACCAGCTGGTCGATGAGTTAGAATTTCGGGGATTGTCTCTTTACGTCACAGCTGCAAAGAGTTCCCTCTCCAATCTCAGGATAATAATTGGCGCCACGGTTGTCGTCGCGTTTCCTTTTTTGACAGCCGACCAAAACTCTAGTATGGAGGCGGCGGCAACATCTTAAATATCTAAAACCCGCCGCGACTTTTTTTATCAAAGAAAGCTCGCCTTTCACTCCTTCTCCTCCCTCGCGTACCTTGGACAATGCGCTGAGAATGACAAAGTCGATATGTGGCGTGAATTAGCATTCTTGATGGATGCCCACTTTTAAATGTCAGAACCGCTGAGCACACCCAATGAGCCTGTTTAGGCCAGAAATCGGAAATTCGCTGATTGTGGCGGGTTTTTATTTTATTTTTTCCTATAATTCCAAAGAACTTACACGCAAGGCTGATGAGTTTTTGCTGCAAAGATTTTCATGAAACTAACTTACTCGGAGTATCGCCAAAACCACAAACGATGATCAGTTAGGATTATTTAAAGTATTTTGATGTTTGCGAGACATAAATCCAGGGCCTTTGGTATGTTACGTCAGTACACTATCTGCATACCACAACCGTCGCTGGGTGATCGAAGTTAATGGAATTTCGATAATAAGTGATAGTGGTCCTCTTGCACTAGACTTTGAAGTTGCCAGCCAATCTTACCAAACTCGTCGTTTATCTGATTTGACAAGCGCAAATATGAAGGTTAGGTTAAAGTGGCTGCTAAAGGTCCCCTGGTGATACTACGTGGATCTCTTCCCTATTCAAACCAACAGGTCTTTTCAGCAAATCTCAGGAATTTCTTAGGCTTCAAACTAACCAAATCACAAAGATTATCAAAGAAGAGAGATCCCAGAAATTCTTCCTCTTGTGTCAAAGCGAAGGCCAATCGCACAGGAAGTGCTTAACTCTTTCTAACTCCTCCTAATCTCTACAGCTCCTAAATTTATCATTATAGGGAGTACACAGCCGTTGTTCATGCCGCCCAATAGCTATGTGCCCGGTAATAAGTCCGACGAGATATGTCCCCCTTCCAAGAAGAAGCAGAATTTTCGTGCGTTTCGCGTCGCATTCATGCCACACAAACGTGGTGTGATAGTAGAATTCAAGGTGCCTACATCTCACGCACACTTCTCTTAGAAACTCCATTTCATGAGCTTTCCAGTACGATGAAAGCGGAACGGATGTGCCCTTCTTGCTAGTTCGTCAGCCATCCGATTGCGCTGTACATTCGAGTGTCCAAGCGCCCAATACTAGACTAAGGTAAATTTGCTCAGCAATATCGTGAAGAGATTGCCGGCACTTCTCTATTGTTCTGCACCTGCAGGTGACCTACCCAAGCGCCGTTAGTGCAGCCTGGCTGTTAGAATAAATACTAATTTTGTTATAGACATGAACAGCGTTTCTCAGGTGATCAACGGCCTCATTAATTGCAGCGACCTCCGCCTGAAAAATGCTGCAATGATCGGATAGGCTAAAGGATAGATTTCCCCCTATATTAAGTTACGTTGAACTGGTCGGTTCATAAGAACCTCACATAGACTGAATGAGTCCGCAGTGTTACCAGATGTTTGTTTTAACGACCAAACTGAAAAATCCTATCAAAAACCAGGACCTATGTTATAAAATAACTCTTGGCAAATACGAGAAGCTTCCTAGGACTTAAGCCACTTGCTGCTTCTAGATCTGACAGTTGTATCACTCCTAATAGCTGAAGTCTTAGACTGGCAAGCGCAGGGTACGAGCACAGAACGTGCTCGATCGTTTCCTCCTCCAACGCGTACTTCCTACATCTGCTATCGCTGACCAAGCCTAATTTAAGGCATGTGACGCCAGAAGGCAGTGCCCAGTCAGATACCCGTCATGAGTCTATAGTCCTCTCTTTTTAATGATTGAAGGAACTTTGTTAGTCTAAGGTTGTAAGACCTACACATAATTTTCGACACTTTACAGCCCCGTGCTTAAACCCACGCCCTTTCGCGCTTGGTCGATCATGTGCACCTCTCTCCTTCGCTTAATCTCGCCCAGTCTAATTGGGACGTCTACGGAGCAAGCTTCAAGGGATGCGCCCTTTTTAGCTAGTTCATCTGCTTTTTCATTCCGATATATTCCCATTTGCCCTGGGACCCAATATAGATGTATGCTTCTCCCTGTCCCGATTCTCTCCAGAGACTGCTTACACTCTAACACGCATATAGATGCTGTGCTATGCGAGATTATTGCCGTAATTGCTGCTTGACTGTCAGTATAAATGTTAATACCGCTGCAGTTTAAGCTATTATCTTCCAGTGTTTCTACTGCTTTGGTTACCGCAAATATTTCCGCTTGAAAACGCTACAGCAATCCGGCAGCTGTAGGATCTGTTTATTGCCGGATCAACACAGTATACCGCAGACCCTACTGCTTCCACTACTTTGGAACCATCTATGTACAGATGTATCGCCTCGTCCGCCATTGAGCACCTTGCGCGTACCCCTGTTGAGGTGCAAAGATACCCCTTCACACCTTATTATCCAGCTTGGAGTCGTCAGTATAAATCTGAATCCTATCGCCCAGGTCTGGCGGCTTCTTCAACCAATACTACCTATCCGGTACCAAAACTTCGTACTTCATATCGAAAAACGCAGTCGGAGCGCAATAACTGTATGCTCAAATATTACAAAGGGCAACCATTTTCACCAGAACCTACATTAGTTTTTTTTTCAATGTATTCCCAAAATGGATGAAAAAAACTGTTAACCAGACCAAACAAGTAAGAGTAACTAAACACATTTCCATTTGACTGATATTAAATGCTAATAAAGATGCTAAGAAAAAAATTTTATTATTACGAACAATCATTATTATTATTATTGTGGGCAAAGTATGTATGAGTGTATGAGTATTTGTGTGCGGTGTGTCTACTTATCGTTAGAAAAACATGCATGAATGTTAAGAGGATTATGATGGGAAGGCAAAACTTAATGAATGTCTGAGTGAATTGAGTTAGAATAGAATTAAGCAGGAAAAGAGGTTAATTGACATAAGTGCAGCGTGCGTACAAAGATAGTATGCACATACATATGTACTTATATACATATATGCAGTGCAAGTAACTGTATGTAGCATTGGATCGTTGGAGGTGTGTGTTGCATCTATGCAGCAAATTCTATAATGAAATTCTTATAATGCATCTTATCACATATGAGCCGTTTATTTTGCAAGTGGCATAGTCATTCCAACTCATGGGCTTAAATGCATTGTTATTTTTGAACGAAATGCATATATAGATGGTTCTACAATTAAAAATAATAATAAGAAGGCATCTTTTGGATATTGGACTCTAAAAAACTGGAGGCAGGAGAGATACAAACAAATTACACTGAACATAAACGACATGAAATGACTATGCCACTTTCAAATAAACGGTCATATGGCATTCGCGGGGGCTCAAGTATGCTGCATATAAAGCGATTATTTTAGTGAATAAATGTGAGTATGTCATTCTTACAATATGAATACGTTAAACATTTATGATCTTTTTACAAGCATTAACATTACTACAACTTGATAACGCTATTTCATATTGCGGTGGTACTGGTGAAAAACGCTCGCCCTATTCATAACGGGGACCGCCTAAGTTTCAGGAAAACGATCACGTGGCTATGGAGAAAGCACATCTTGATACTCATGTTTACACCCAGATGTTGAAAGTGTAGCATCAGTTGGTCATATGCTCACAGATCTTAGGTAACTTTCTGTTTCCTGAACAGTTTTTTACAACCTAAACGAACTCTATGCAAATTTTTCAGGTGATTCTAGTGAACTCTGGATTACAAATTAGTTTACCTAATCTGTGGGGCATTGAAAAATGAGCCCATCAAATCCCTGGGTCGATAAAACTATAGCTTATGCTATCATCTTGATCAGTTCTGCCCGATGCCAGGATATATCAGGTCCAGGTTCTGATGAATATCTAGCACTAAGGACTGGGGTGGAACAGCAGTCAATAGGTTGAAAGAAATCCACTGAGAGTGATTTCTGCGGTTTATTCCTGTTATGATTCACGCCATATCACAGGAGTTTGGTGCTTGAAATGCGTTCTTTTTTATTTGCCCATAAGCGTAATGGGACAACACACTTTTAGATACCAAACTCAGAATGCTGGGTTTGTTATTAGTTTCATATAATAATTGTATCTGTCAAATTTTACGCAGAAAAATCATACTATGTCCCGATCGCCTTTTTTTTGGGATCATACAGGCACTCTTTTCAGAACCTTTTCGTAATTTATTCCGAGCATATTTTAAGACACTTTCGGTATTGATTTGTATTTTTCGGGACTGTTTTTGGTACTATTTCGAGATTATTTTGAGAAGCTCTTAGAGAACGTTTCGGGAATATTTGTACGACAATTTTGGGATAATTGCAAGATTGTTTCGGGATTAAGTCGGGACTATTTTGAGATCATTAGGGGATCATTTTGTGATCATTCCGGAGCCATTTCGTCATAACTTCGAGGTAAGAAAAGCATGAAAAGTAATCGGCATGTTATTGATTTGTTATCCACAATTTATCGGTGAATAATAGAAAATTTATCGGTTTTTTATTGCTGAATAATCGACGTGTTATCGGTATATTATGGGAAAGTTATCGATTTTTATTCATTTGTTATAAAGATTTCGATTTGCCATCGAAAATATATCGGGTTTTATCGAAATCGTTTTGATTTATTACGAACAATATGGATTTTTATCTAAAAGTTGTCTACTTGTTGTAAACATCAACGATAACGATAAACTATCGGTTAGTTATCGAAAAGATATTGATTTTTTATAGAAATAATATTGACTTTTTATTGAAAAGTATCGGCTTGTTAGCGAAAATTCGATTTTTATCGAAAAACAAAACTCATTTTGCTATCTAAAAGTTACCGAGTTGCTTTCAGTATCAAACGATATCCAGGAACTATGGTTTATTATGGAAAAATATTGATATTTTATGGAAAAAAATTCGGTTTGATGTCGAAAATATATCGATTTGTTGTTGAAAAATATCGATTTGAAATCAAATGTTATCAATATTTTTTTGAAAACAAATCAATACTTTTTCGATAAAAAATAGAAATATTTTCTAAAATAAAAACTGCTTTTTTTCGATAATGAACGATGTCGACTGATATTGATAACAAATAAATAACTTTTCGATAACAACTTGTTAGTTCGTTTATACCTCGGCAGTAGCAAACCGATAACAAAAGTTAAGCCATTAACTCATCTAAAATAAATGTGTAAAACGCTCAGAAACCATCGATAAAATTCATAACTCGTCGATAACACTTTCTTCCTTTCCTTTCCTGACTTTCCTTTCCGAAGGTTTTGGTAAGTGATATCAATGTTGATGGTCCTTTGCAGGATATAGGTCCATAATTTCCAAGCTAGACCATCACGCTGAAAGAGCTGAAAATAAAAACTTTGCCCTCGGTTTCTATAAATGCGTCAGAATAACCGAAATATTTAATTCAAATAATAGAGAGTTTTAATCTCAAACAAACTCAAAATTGCAACGCATCAGACTTCTTGTTTGCGTGCAATTTTTGGTTCTTTAAGTGAAAGTCGCTTTATGACCTTTATTTTAATCTTTTTTTATCTTTTCCATCTCAAGCATTTTCAGGTCATACTCATGCTTAATTGTTTGTGTTCTCCCACTCGCATTCTCTATCCGAGTCAGTTGTGGCGTCATCCTTTCATATTCGTCAATTGCTCTTGGACAAAAGACCAAAGATTTGCGAAAGGGCCTTTATTTAAATCAGAGGGCTAGCAAAAGGTTAGGCAAATCATTTTAATTGCTTAATAAAATTAAAAAAAAATACATAATTTCAAGCGCAAAACAAAGTGTTAATACAAAACTTCTAAAGAAGGTGAGCAAAGTTTTTCTAAACAATTTACTAAAGAAATGCTTCACATTTCAACCAACAAGCAAGGAAAGAAGTCCACCTTTGGTCGCATTTCAATGCAGCAGCGCTTTGCAATATTGCAGGTACGTAGTTAGCTGCAGTCGCAACATTTAACGCGCTCTCAAATTATGCCATGAGTGCTTGTTGAGTCCTTGAGGTGAGTTCCACGCCATTAAAAACTGTAACTTTTATTCCAACCATTTGTGTATGTATCTGTGTAAATCAGTTTGTTCGTCCAACCGTATGACGTCCGTTCAAACTTTCAAAACTAGATGATGAAGTGTTTTACATTCCGCGCTCGCTTTGTTTCAGTTTAACGGCGACTGTGAGGGACTGTGTGTATGTATATGTTTGTGACACCAAGGCAACCCAACAACTTGATAAAAAAAATTTCCTATATAAGCATTGAAATACAAAAACTAAAACATTTCTCCATCACGTTTAGTTTTTAACAATAGTTTTACGCTGGCCCAACCAATTTGTCCGCATACACTTTCCCTAACTTTCCGTGTTCTGATCATTTGCCAATTGTCTCCACTTCATACTGCTATTTCGCACTACTACAAGTGTAATGTATACATGAGCGTATAAAGATATAGTGCGAGAAGGGTACAGTGGTGCAAAAGGTAGAAGAGTCGTTAAGTAGATGTAGCACTTAAAAGAACGATTAAAGTTTGGGGAGTTTTATAGCTTTTCATGGTTTCTTTTGCCGGCTATTGAACCGGTACGCTACGAAAAATTACGCCGGTACTAGCCCAACCATCTTGGGAACGAATTTATATCACCACGTCGAACATTCGGAATCCAACCCCCTCCGTGAGAAAATATGTGACGCCGGAGCTTCGCCTGCTAAATAAACTGGATTTGCCACTGGGTATTTGAGGTTAACAATTGGGTTGAAGTATCTCTTCAAAATGTTGTGCTAAAAAAACCCCAAAATCCCTGCTAAAATTTTTCTAAAACCCATTTTCGAGTTAGTTACTTCGTGGTAGTTACTACCTCGCTATTGGGGTCCATCTGTCCTACAACTTTATATCCACTTGCTTTGTATATGCAGCTGTCTTACTTCGCGAATCCAAACCCCTCTGTGGAAAATAGGCGATGCCGGGCTTTGCCTGGTAAGTAAACTAGATTTGCCACGGGTATTTGAGGCTAACAATTGGGTTGAAGAAACTCTTGAAAATGGTGCGCTAAAAAACCCCAAAATTCCTGTAAAATTTTTATAAAACCCTTTTTCTGTTAGTTACTTACGTGGTAGTTGCTACCTCGTTATTGAGGTTCATCTGTCTTACAGCTTTAGATCCGCTCGCTTTGTCTATGCAGCTGTCTTACTTCGCGGCCTTAGGATAAAACCTTCGAATTGCCTTTGAACTACTTCTAACGCCTCACAAACTCATTCCGAACCCCCAATTTCCAGTTCTGTTTGGTAGAGCACTGCTCTCAATCGTTGGACAATTCTTAGTGCGACACGGTACTGCCAGAGGGCTCTCTTACTCACTCTGCTTCTTATCGTTCTCCACTCTACTTCTTAAATTAGATTCACTTTCCCTTCTATCACAGTGCTCTTTGACTCTCTACTACTTTCGCTCGCCTAGTAAGTTCGATGAATTGTTTGTAGCGCTTTTGTCTTTCTTGGCTTACGACTCAGTTCTCCTTTCTTCATCCTCTTTACTAGCCGAATATCTTGAGTTGTTCATCTTAGTCGAACGACTAATTTCCTGACAAGGCATGCTCAGCAGTCCATGTATGGGTAAAAAAGCCATCAGCCATAGGAGCACTCCTCCATTGGTATGGCCATCGTTACTGCCCAATGCGGCCCGGTATCTGGGTTTGTCTTAAAAGCTTCATAATTTGCTAAGAACTCTGGCTGGTTGTATAATATATCCGATTCCTCATTAAGCATGTTAAGATGAGTTGTATGTCATAAAGACGTACTTCGACCTGGATCGGATTTTAACTACCCACTTTATTCGAAACTTAATCTTATAACTGAAGTAAGTTATAACCACCTCTCTCTATTAGCTGAAGGCTGCTATAGTTCTATTTAAAACCTATACAAAAGTGCCAACTTAACTCTTGCCTATTTTTGATGGAACCCTATCTACACCCCTGCATATGCGTCCGTGAGTGGAGGAATCCATTATGATGGCGCAAACAATGCAACTAATTCGATGGAAATACAGAAAGGCTATTCAAAAAGCCATGTCACATACATACACACTCACATACAAACATACTATCAAACGCTTCAGCTCTTACACAATACTTTCAAGCCCCACTTTGCATCCAGTCCATCGTCACTCTAAGTGTGAGTGACATCGGGCAAAAGCAGCTGCAAAAGCAAATAGCTAAAGCGAGAAACTAAAAAAAAATGGCAAAGCGTATCCCCTTGATGGCGCGTTCAAGCGAATAGATGGAAGAGCAGAACTAGAAAATGGGAAAGGGTTCTACCGGCCGCCACGTATGCAAAGGTGTTTGAGGTTAAAAGTTGACGACGGAAGAGCGCAATTGCCAGTAATTTTAAGTGAAGTTTGCCCTTTCGTTTTAAATTTTTGTAACGGTAATAGACGTCATTGTTTTTGTGTTTTCATAGTTTATGACAAAAGTTATTGTTCTTGTTATTGTCGACTATGGTTTGCTGCTTTTTCCTTTTTTCATTAACTTTTGTTTCGACTTCTTTTGCTTGCTTTGCCGACAAAACGCGCATAATAAAAATGTGAAGAATGTATGAAAATGTGAAGAAAATTAAAACTGTCATAAAATGTTTTCCTTACTACTTTATTATTATTGTTTTGTTTGTGAAAAAGTGTTGAGAAACATCTGGCACATTAGCAAAGCGCGAATGATTCGATTGCCTTTTCAAGTTTGGAGCGATTAGGGTTTGTGATGAGTTTTAATAAAACTCGTCTGATGCAGCGGTGAAGAACTGTGATTTGTATAGGAAGATGATTTATGTTAAGTTATTGGCACTCAACGCATGTGCATATTCAAGTAAGTGCCCCTTCTTTTCCAGCGGCGATAAAGATGCTTTCTTGTTAATATTTTCAAACAATACGCATCTCCGGCTCTAAAGGCATTACTCCTCTGCACATACAAAATTTTTTTGGAATTAGCTACCGCTGATTTGTGTTTTTTTACACCAATTGCTTCAAACTGGACGACATACCGGAGTTTTGGAACGTGGCCAATGTTATCTCCATTTCATTTCAAGACCGGTAGAAGCTCTTATGTATTATGTGAGAACTCGAGACTAATCAGTCTCTCATTGTTTCTCCTAAAACACTGGATCATTTAATTGCCCTGTAGGAGGAGATTCCTCGGGGATCGCTGCCTTCATTTCAGCATGTCTCCTGTAAGGGATGGTCAACGGAGGCGTATTTCCATTCGATAGGAAAACAAGTAAAGAGATTCGTAGAGCACAAAAATGTTTTGAGGTTGGCTTTCTCAACGTTGAGATCGCAGTTGTTACAAGGGGATATTCTATCTCTGTCTTCTGTCTACTCTAGGGTTGTGATAGTTTTTGTTGGAAGAAATTAAAAAACAGCATACCACAAATTCGAAGAGAAACTCGACCTTAATCTCCGCGTTAAAATATAATTATTTTTGGTTACGTGCATCATTTGGCCCACATGGGTAAAACAAAACCGGTCATAGATGTGTAATATCAACAAAGTTTCGACGTATTCCAGTAATTATTTTTAATACAATCCCGAATCGGTTTCAAAATACTCGCGGCGAGAACCTTAAAAAAAATCTTTAAATAGAGCTGAAAACAATCCCCAACTGGCGCAATGGTACACGTACCCAAAATCGTCCGGAAATGATAAAAAAGTAGGCCCAAAATTAAACCGAAAATAATTTCCAGTTTATTTTAAAAACAATCCTGCTATGATCTGGATAGAGTCCCGAAATTGTTCTAGAAGAGATTGTCCGTTGATTATCTCAAAATGATCCTGAAATTATACTTAATTCGAAATTAAGCCCGAAACAAAAGTACAAAAATGGTCCCGAAGTTCCTTCAGAAACTATCCCAATAAAATCCGGAGACTGTTCCCAAGTAGTCCGAATTGATTCCAAAAGCAATTCCGAAGATGCGTTGTCCCGACTTAGTCTGATTTGATTCCGAAATGATACCAAAGTCTAGTATCGAAAGACCCAAGACATGATCCCAGAAATGATCCCGACATCATATCGTAATGGTTCCAAATTATTTCAAAATATTTATTCAAAACTAGAACCGAAATGACGGCGATATCAATTTCCAATTTATTTTGAAGTAAATCCAGAGAGAGTGCCGAAGTTTTGCCCTTAATAGTCCCGAATCGTTTTCTGATTCTGAAATAGTCCCGAAATAGTACCTAAGGTATCAAAAAAGTCATCCTGAAACTATACTAGAAAAACATCGAAATGATCCAAAAATGGTTGCGCAATTGCTCGGAAAACAATGCCGAAAAGAAGCGCAAATCGTCTCGCATTGCTCCGATTTGATAACGAAAACAATCCCGATATGGACCTTAAATACCGAGATTATCGCGTTTCGTTCCGAATTGATTCCGAAAACAGTCTCAAATTAGTCCAAAGTAATTTTTTCTCCGGAAGTCGAACTCCGTGAACTCGAATCGTAAAAGGCTCGCAGTAATAATTCCTGTATAGCCTTCGGTCTGAGCTGGAAATGTAGCCAGGCAGTATCCCAAATTTTGCCATGACGAGACATGTTATATACAGGACGCATATTGCGTATTTGGCGGCATAAAAAAACATCCTGTGGCTGCTCTGAGCACGGTGTTTTGACAGTCAGCGGTCGTAATTAGTCCTCTATATATTCCAAGTTTATTGCTCCAAGTTCTCCAAAATCTCATCAGTTATTCCTATCCCGGATTTCTTTTCGGATACATACATTTCATAATAACATCACTCTGCTGTGAGTAAATAAAACAACGACGGTAAGCCGTTTACACGCATACATAGAAGGCAACGAAGAATATTTCACACACATAACCGGCAGCTTGAAGCGAAAAGATTATTTCACATACACATATGTAGTCAGCAGATAAAAGCGAAGAAAAAAGGGAAGAGCAGAAGTTGTTGCTCACACATACACACGCAAATAGCTAGAATAAAATCATAAACTACCGATATACATATAAGTAACCAAATATGAGATACAACTGATCTAGAATGCATGTTCGTGAAACGTCTAGACTTTAGGAGATTCTTTAAGTAGCTAGCTCTAAGTCACCGTTATTTTTGATGTATGTGGTATCACAACGGACCTTCGTGTTGTCCAAATGAGCTATCCTTATCAGGGCAGCTACCACCTAACCTAACCTAACTGCAATCTTTTCCAAGCGGAAGGTGCTGCGATTAAGTATGCGGGTGGATGAAATGCTATCCAGTGCTACTACGGTTAGGGCATTTAACATATACTCTGATAGCCAAGCGGCTATCAAGGCCTTGTGCTCATCTACAGTGCGAACGAGGGTCGTATGGGAGTACCTGACCTCGCTTGCGATTGCATCAAATTATTTTACAATTAAGATTATCTGGGTCCCGGGCCATAGTGATATCCCGGGTAACTGTCAAGCGGATTTCTTAGCCCGCATCAGTACAACTGAACCGGATGAAGATGGCTGTAGGGATTTCGGGATTCCACTGGCCACCTGTGGATTGCTACTCCATAGCTGGGCCTCGAGTCAGCTCAGCAAACGTTGGGCGCACACCACGTCTTGCAGCGTAGCAAGATCTTTCTGGCCGAAATTGGATGGCAGGAGATCTGCTGAAATAACTGGGTTCACTAAGGCTCACCTATCAATGGTCATTGGGGTTTTAACAGGGCACTGTCCCGTGGGTATCCATGCGGTACGGCTCAGTATACTGGAAACTCCATCCTGCTGCAGCTGTATGGAGGATGATGAGGTGGAATCACCAAATCACTTTATGCTTGATTGCCCAGCTTTTGCCAGAACTAGGCGAAAGTATTTAGGTCGCGAATCACTTGGATCTCCCGAGGATTTATCCAAAGTTGAGATCGGTATCATTCGGAGCTTTATCGTTGCTACCCAACGATTCTCTAAGTAGCTATATCTACGTCACCTTTATTTTATTGCATATGGTTTCACGACGGACCTTCATGTTGTCCAAGTGAGCCCCCTTATTAGGGCAGCTACCACCTAACCTAACCTAACCTAGGAGAATAGTACGAGGTAACCAAGAGTACAAAAGCAGCGCAAGCTGAGGAATTAAGAATCATTTTGATAGTGAGGTACACGATAACTTTAATTGTTAGGTACGACTCCCAAAGTAGTCTAAATAAAAAACGCTTTTTTATACTGAATAGTTGAGTTATTTATTCGACAGTTCAAAGATTCGAACGCGAACAAAAGCTGCAAAATAATCAGGAACTTCCCAAAATTCGTTGCAATAATCATCCATTTTTGGAGACAATAAAGAACTATCCAAGAGTCTTAAATTATATACGTAAACCAGCCAAGTCTTTAAGTTCATCTAATCGGCTTTCCAGCTTGAAATTAATTAGACATTTCCAACAATATCTGCCATAAATTGTGCATATTCAAAAAAAAACAGAAATTCCAAGCAAATATTGATTGTTTCCTCCACCACGGGGCTTCCAACATTGTCCTTAATTGTATACACAGCGATTGTTAGGATGAAACTAAAAGGACTTCAGAACGAACACCATTGTATTGAGCATTCATCCCAAAGTGGAAACCAACAAGAAACGTAGCATCTCCAAATTAAAGGACAAAGCAACAGGATCAGGGCAATGATGAATATTCGCGAGTAAATAAGATAAAACACAATGGAAAAGTAAACAATAAACAACAATAATATGCGCATAACAAATACAATTTATTTTAACAAACAAATACAAATCCCAATATACCCCTCCCTGCTGTTTCCGTTTACATGCTCTTTGCTGCCATGCAACAATGACGATGATTTCTGCGGTGACAACCAACACAATCAAGGGGTCTAACCAGCTGTGGGTCTTATCAAATTTTTAAAATTCGAAATGACTGCCAAAAATAACTTTCATTATGACATAATCCCATGAAATTGCAAAGTAATACTCGAAATGAAAACTCAGAAGGAAGCGACAAAGAACAAAAAAAAACAAGCTTCGCGCAAAACTCAGCTCGCCCTACGATTTGGTAAGCACATACCGGCTCCTCACGTTCCCTAGTTCCCTTCTGAATTTTCGAGATATCTTTAAAAAGAAATGCGCTTAAAACTCATATGACGGTCACAAGTAAGGGAAGAGTTCATTGATATACACAGCGCCGATGTGTCAGTTACTGACCGAGCTCAGCACAAGCATGAGTGCTCAACGCCGCACAAATTGACTCAGTGAAAGCGATGCGAAAATCAAGCAGAAATGGTTGGTGAAAATTGTTGACAGTCGACTCAACAGGGCAATGGCATAACAACAACGATAACAACGCTTCAAAAGTGTGCAATGGGCGTGTAGTTCGAGAAGGTAAGGTAGCAGTTGGCAGCAATTTACAACCACAGGTCGTACTTGGTACACGGGCGTTGAAGGTGTGCACACACGTGGCGCACACACGTGTGAGTGCTAACGAGCGAATGAGGCAACAATATTTGGCAGCTTGATGAAGGCAAAAGAGGTTGACCGATTAAAGGCGGCAGTTTAAAGTGACCCCATTATTCAATCACGTTCAAAATAAAAAATCTTTTTGACTTTGTTTTATATTCATTGTTGTTTTATTTTCGCTTATTTTTATTGTTCTTCGTCTTATTCACTTCTTTGTAAGTACATTTCGTATCTAAAAATATATTTGGTAAAACTTTCTTACGCTACAAGTTTGTTAAAAGTCTACATAAAATTCCTCTTCAAAGAAAGTTGAAGCAGCTAAACTTTAGAGGATTATTATTTGTATGGCGGAGGTGTGGAATGAAGGGCTTATATAAATGAAGAGGAATATGTGTCTCTTAAACTTAGTCGCTTTGCTGATAAATATACTGTAGTTCTGTTGAGAGGTTTGGCAGAAGCTAGAACTCTTCAAAAGACATCATTCGGATTGATGTATTCGAAGCTAAGTGCTTGGCAAAACCTATCATGGCACGTTACTGCAAGATATTAAAAGTTCAAAGCTTCCACCCCATCCAAAAATGTGGGGCCCCTTATAATTTGAGGTTGACATTAGGAATGCAATTTCGCGGCCACCGCGGTGTGATGGTAGCGTGCTCAGCCTATCACACCGAAGATCCTGGGTTCACGCCCCGGGCAAAGCAACATAAAAATTTTAGAAACAAGGTTTTCAATCAGAAGAAAATTTTTCTAAGCGCTGACGCCCCTCGGCAGTTATTTGACAAGCACTGCAAGGGTATTTTTTCATTGAAAAGCTTCTCACTGAAAACTCATCTGCCTTGCAGATGCCGCTCGGAGTCTGCATAAAACATATAGATTCCGTTCGGAGGTTATCGCGCCTTACATTATAGTTTTTTTTTAATTTATTTGTGTACTACGTGTCTCTTATGTATATGGTTGCTTAGCTTAAAAGAAATAAACTGGAGTAGGCTGCGGGTACGTGAAAACATCGAGTTCAGAGCTACCAAAGGAGATCTTCTTATGACATCAGAACGCCATTTACGCAATTAGACAAGAATACTCCCCATAAAGGAGAGACGCGAAATGCTGAACGAAGAGCTGAGCTGAACCATAAAACTGGGCATCCTAACATACAACTGCCAGAGACATATCCGTAAGTTTTATGAGGAAAATCCGCTACACAAGAATTCAGACGTTTGAGCTAAAAGCATGAAAAGGTTATCAACCTCATCATAGTCAGTCGGCAATGTCTTATGCCGGTAAATGCTCTCGTAGTAAATGAAAGCAGACTTTCTAGGGATATTTCAAACTCTTTGTCATCCAGAATCGACCGCGATATGACATACTTATATTTTCAACTGTTCGTAGAGTCAATCTCCTCTAACACCTAAATTTCTTTGGTTCAACTGCAAGTTTTCTTGGACTTCTCTTGGATAGGACGAAGCAAGAAGAAAAGGCTGTCTATGTGCAGGTTTCTTGCAGGCTCTGACCAATTTTTAAAACTCTGGACATATACTCAAATGCTGTGTAATTCATAGCTAAGGGAACGGGATATTAAGCAACGTACTTTTCTTTTTCATGAAAAACGTGAGAGTGGAGTTGGGAAAACTTATCAATTGCACTTCAAATATAGATGTCATGGCAGAAGTGGTAGACGCAATCACGAAGGCTGAGACTACATGCGGCCAACGTAAACCGGTAGTGCTACCGACTACGTTGGACTTCAAAAATGTTTTGCCCAGCCAGGTGGAACATAATGCTCCTTCGGGGATGGAGACCGATATCAAATAAAGTACTTATAGAGAAAGGTTACGCGAGCAGATGCTGAGCCCCGACCTATGAAATGTTACAAACTGACGGTTCTCTTTGCTCGTGCTATGCCAGAAAACACATTTTTTGCTGCTTTCGCAGATGATGATGTGGCTAACATAATGAAAAATGTAATGAGAGAAGACTTATGGGCTCATAACGGACTTACCAACTGGACGTTGCCTTCTGGCATCACATGTTTATAATATGGGCTTTATCAGTCACAGTAGATGTAGGGAGGGTGCGACTGCAGGAATACACATAGCACGTCCGTCTAGCCACTAGCGGGTGGTACAGTGCCGGATCTCGAGGCAGCCATTAAGTACGACCCTACAGTACTCTAGTTTTGGCCAAGCGAACGGATTTAATTCATAGTATCAGCTCTAGTACCTATTGGGGATTTTCAGTTTGGTCGTCAAACACATTGTGATAACAGGATGGACAAATGCAGCCTATGTGAGGTCTTTATTGAAAGGTCAGTTTAACCAAAACCTAACCTTCCTAATTTTTAATTGTTTACTTCCTATATTAAGTTTGGTTTCACATATTCCAGAACCCTGACTTTTTGGAGCCACACTGACTTTAGGTGAATCTATGAGGAAGGAATGAGTCTTTTAATTTTTCCTACAAATTGGCAGGACGGAACCTACATGTTTTATGTCGACTCCTACCGGCATCTGCAAGGCAGATACATTTTCACTGAAAGCTCTTCATGGCAGAAGTACACACAGAGCGCTTGCCAAATCACTGCCGAGGGCGGTGCAGCTTAGAAAAACTTTTTTCTAATTGAAAAAAATTGGTTCTCAAATTTTGTGATGTTGCTTTGCCCGTAGCGCGAAGCCAGGATCTTCAGTTGTAGTAGGCGGAAGACGCTACCACCACACCACAGCAGACACAGTGTGGTCTTAGAACTGATTTTCTTCATAATCAGTAAAGCAACTATCTCGCCCGTCATCGAACCGGAGGTCAACAACTGGAAGAATTGGGAATTTTACGCCAAGAGGTCAGATAATCTTGAGAAATGGGTCGCTCCTCTTTATTCCTCCTTTCTACTTGGCCTTTGTCTAAATACTGAGTTTCTCTAAGACATTCGAAAGCAGCACATCAAAACCATTTAAAAGAGAGTCTCAGTCTTCATCTCCTCAACCACCGCTTTACACAATATGAATTCGAGTGTCCACCAATGGTACTCACACACGTAGCGGATTTAACTTTTATAGCCAAACACTTTTGATATGATACCAAAGTGTTTCTGTCATTATTTTTATCACATTCATTGAAAATGCGCTGTGTCCAATAATCGCCACATGTCGCATGTGTACAGCAGCGTGCACGAAAACTGCACGAGTTATGAAAGACTTAAAAATATGATTTGTTAATAAAATTTATTGGGCTACAAAACTGCGTAGTCAGAAAAAAATTAGAAAACTGAACTGAAAGTTCAGAATTTTCGTATTTTTTTAGAATTTTTCGAATTTTTTCGCAAATGTTTTTGCAACTGGTTTGCTTAGTTTCAGTTACCAAATTGTTGGTTGAAAGCTTTTTCTTAAATTATTAAATTATTAAATTATTATTAAAATAAATAAAAAAGCAGAAAGCAGAATATCTTAATAGTGTTGTTAGTGTAGAATGAGATTAACTGAATTAGCCAGGATTCGCGGTTCGAATCTCGGTGAAACCTTTGATAACATTACGAATTTGCCTGATGATGATTACGTGGCGGTTTCGAAGTGGTACCATCGCAATATGTCAGTAAATGTTTCTTTCTTTCTTTTCAGTTTCTCTTAGAAAAACATAGTAATTGAAATTCAATTATTATAAGCCGGTGTTACACTCATGAGTTCTTAAATAATACAAATAAAAAAATTTAATGAAGAAATTTGTTAAAAATTTCCACTGCTTTTCTCGTGCTCGCTGCTGTATATGGAGATATATGAAAATATGTTTATTTGCGTTAATATAAATAAAATCAAGTACTTAACCTCAATTCGCGATGATTTCAAAATTATGACATTTTGCATTGCTTTGTTTTTGTTTGCTCAGTTAAGCTCAAAGTAAAGCTGCAATAACAACACCACACTGTCCGCACACTACTTCACATGTTTACACTTTACATTATTGTTATTTGGCTTTGTCCACGTCTGCTGCGACTCAGCAACTTTTTAAGCCAAAGCTGCCATCAATAAATTAACTTTGTTCTGTTTTTGTATGTAGTTGGTACATGTGCGTGTATGTGTTACACGCATAAACACCTTCATACATGCAATTCGCGCTTTGTTTATTTAATATTTACATATATGAATGTGTTAGTTAGATTGGCTCATCGTTGTATTGCGGCTATTTGTGTATTTTAATGAATTCACAAATTAATCCAATTTGATTTCATTTTAAGCACCCACTAATGGCTTTACCGCATCTCTCTTACCACGACCACACCACGACCAAAGCTATTTTCCATTGTTTCATTATTGTGAAGCTGACCGGTGTTCTTATGTAAATATTTATGTTTGTTTGTGCAAATGCATGCAACTACATTTATATCGCCGCAAAGTCCACGGGGACTTATGATTTGCAATATATATTTTTGCATGAATAAATTTTTACTCAGGTAATGGCGGAGGTGATCAAATTCGGCAGCGAATTATCGTATGCCAAATATGTTCACAAGGGACTTACCACCTGTTCAGAATTTTGTTCAATGCATTAAGAATCAAATATTAAATAGAATGTGCAACTCAAATAGATGGACATTTTTTTGATATCAAACACAATTGAAATTAACAGAGTTGTAACTTTGTGAAAAAATTTTTTTATATAATAATTAATTTATTATTTTGATTCAGTATTTGATAGAGTATTGAAACATTTTAGCGAAGGTGGCGCAAGAAAGTTTATTTCTAAAATTTCCAGACAAGTGTTTGCCATATGTTTGAAAACATTTAGATTAACGAAAATTTTCGAATATAAAAGAGGGTGAGTTTTACGTCTTTATGGTCTTTGACGACGGAGCCTCAAAAAATTCCCAGTGTAGGTTTATATAGTCAAGCGTAAAATATGCTATAATAGTTTCTTGAAAGGAGGTGGTTCCACGCCCACATCTGAGCTCAACATAGCGTCGCAATTATTTGCACTAGCTATTTATATTTACCATAGAGTTCTTATAGATGAGAGTTATGGAGATGATTATGGAGGGTAGGAAGAATAGGAGTAGAAATGAGAATAGGAGCAGGAATAGAAGTAGGAGTAGAATTGGAATAGGAATAGGAAAAGTAATAGGAATAGGAAAAAGGATAGAAATAGGAATAGAAATAAAAGAGGAATGAGACTAGGATAGGAAAAGGAAATGAGTATGAATATCAATAGGATTCGAAATAGGAAAAAGAAGAGGGAAGGAAATCAAAAGGAATAGGAATAAGATTAATGACAGAAACAAGAATAGGAATAATAGGCCTGAACAACAGCGCTGTGAGTTCTGTTTTTCGTGATTAGATAAGATGCAAAAGTAGGTCTAGCGGTAAATGAGGATAAGACGAGTAGCTGTAATCCAAGAACGAATCGGCGTATTTGGCCTTGGCAGCCACGTCACTGTTGACGGATATAAATTCAAGAATAGTGAAAATAAACGGAGAATAACTCTTGCCAACATGTCGTACTTTGACTGAGTAGGCATCGCAAAGTAAAGTCCTCTCTCGACGTACAAAAAACACGCTCTGCAAGTCGCATATCATAACTGTCCTGATCATCATGAACGGTGTCAAAAGCAGATGAGATAGCTCTTGGAGTGTTTGAGGGAAAGTTTCTCCGGGCTTGTACGGCGGGTATCGAAAGAGGTATAATGATGAGCTGCGAATAAAAGCCCAAGGATAAGACGAGTAGCTGTATCCAAAAACAATCGGCGTATTTGGCCTTGGCAGCCACGTCACTGTTGACGGATATAAATTCGAGAATAGTGAAAATAAAACAGAGAACAACTCTTGCCAACAAGTCGTACTTTGGACTGAGTAGGCAATCGCAAAGTAAGTCCTCTCTCGACGAACAAAAAACACAGCTCTGCAAGTCGCATATCATAAATGTCTTGAACATCATGAACGGTGTCAAAAGCAGTATGAGATAGCTCTTGGAGTGTTTGAGAGAAAAGTTCTCCGGGCTTGTACGGCGGGTATCGAAAGAGTATAATGATGAGCTGCGAATAAAAGCCCAATGGCTAGATCATGTTATGCGAATGAACAAAGGTACTCTGGCCAAGGAAGTATTCAGTCGACAACGTAGTTTCTGAGTAGAGGACAGGGATACCGTGCACTGAGTTGGGAGAGGCAAAGGGAGGAGGACTTGACCTCCATTGGTGCTCTAATTGGCGCCAAAAAATGATGATGCCTGCAAAATAGTTGGATCATGTGGTCCATTGGAGTACTTACCATTGTAGTCCACTGTAATGCAGCAATGGACCAACTCATGTTTATACACGAACATATTGTAAGCCGATCATTGTCTCGTCACTATTGTAATCACTACACGATGTTTATTGGTCTGTGGGTACTCCATGATTACTCTGATGTAATGCGGAGCTGGAGTATATGGTCCAGTCCTAGGACTCGCAATGTAATTGGACCATATTTTTTATATGAATTGTGGTTATTTGGAGCACTCGGTTGGTCCATAGCGAGTACTCCATACATGCATGCATGGAGTACTCGCGATTTTTTGCAGGGTGATAACAGAATAGGAAAAGAAATAGGAGTGAGCAATAACAATAGAAGAGAAATAAATATTGTAATAGGAAAAGGTAGACTAGAAAGAAGAGAAAGTTGGATAGATAAAAATAATGGAAGATGAAATAAAGACGAAGACTAATAAGAAGAAAAGAAGAAATAAGAAATAGAGCGGAAAAGAGAGATTACTCGTATTGTAATCGATTTAAGCCGACTTTCTACTGAGCTATAGACTATCGAATTTGCATTACTTATAGCTTAAAACCGAACTCAAAACGAGTTCCACTCGGGCGTGTCGCACGGATCGTATATTTATAGGTGGTGCTGGGATTAATATATTTAGACAACTTTTGCGATTTTAGAGAATCTTTCGATCGTTATTAGGTTATCTGCGTGCAAACTTCTATTTCGAAAATGGTGGCAAGGTGATCGCAATTCAAATTGAAGAAAAAATTCCGCTAGGTGGCGTAGGTCTCTAGATGTTTAGTTGCCCACAAAATGCGAGAGTGTTTTCACACATTTTTGAGTAACTATCTGTGAATCATGGCTTTAAATTTTGAACATAACTTATAAAAGACAATGACAATCTTAATATATAAAAAACACGTGTCACAACATTTTAGGCCGCGATGGACTCCTAAACTACTGAACCGAGTTTGAATTTCTTTTGCACCCCGTATGTAGTTTGACCTAACTTGAGAGATAGGGTAGGTTATATCTCAGTTTGTAGTCGCAATATTTTTTTATTGCAAATTTTTTTATTGTTTATACGTAATAATAAAATGTTACGTATACGCAGTGGCACTCATATTTTCAGGTGCGATATACTTCCGGGTAATTGCTTGGTGTTTAATTAAACAACCTGCTTATCAATAAAAATATTATAGCGAATGATATCAAGTATAGCACATCACCAGGCCCGCCGAGTGTGGTGTTTATGGTGGCCCGCAATTTTGAGGTACTATGACATTTTTTTTAATTCAGGAGTCTTTAGTTGTGTAGAGGGTAATTTCATACCCCTGGGTGACTAGGGTCTCGAGATATAGGCCAAAACGTGGACCAGTGAATGCCTAGACAGTGTTTGTACAATATGGATATCAAATGAAAGCTGTTGATGAGTGCTTTAGTACAGAGTATATACTGATCAGAGACGACTGTGGAATGAATTAGGACTAGGACTGGGACTGAGACTGGACGAGTGGGACTGAGACTGGGAATGGAATAAATACACACCACCCTCTAGGGACAGACAATAAGGGCTGCAGATGTATGAGAAGAACTTTGAGAGAAAGAAAATGGAGAGGAGAGGACATTGAGAAAGAGATAGAATCAGACGACGATGGAGATAGATGAAGCCAAAAAGACGAGTGAGGAGTAAATCAAAGGATTAGGAAAAGGTGAGAGAGGGAGGGCAGAGTCAGACGGAGAAGCTTATTAGATGTATGCGAGATAGGCCAATTTAGGGCAGGACACGTCAGCCGGGCCTCTAGTTATATAAAATTGTCCAAAAAAAATCTGGGACTATTGGGTTTGATTTCAGTACAATCTGTCATAACACGCTCGAAATTCGTACTTGCTACAAGTTTCGAAATAGGTTAAAATTTGCTAGTTTTCCTTAGATGTATATATATAATATTTTCTAAAATTTACGAACATATAAAAGTCGAAAACACATCGATAGGTACATTTATTGCACAATTTTTCCAACTAATTTTGTGCACGACAAGTGTGCACTGATAACATACGAAAATTTCAGTGTACTTGGTGTACAAATTAGCAAAAAATGATCAAAAATATACATTTTTTGATAGCGAAGAAAAGGATGGGATTGAACCAAGGAAGCCAAAACATTTTACTTTGGTGGTTGAATTATGTTTCTCTTGGCCTATAAATCATAATTTGAACATCAAATCAAAAATTTCCATATTCGTAGCAGAAATATTTATGGTTTCAAATCCGATTCACGAAAACTACGGTGCCAGACACCCTGATTATCTATATAAGGCATTGGCAAGAAATTCTGGGGATTTCTGAAAATTAATTTTATTTTTTTTTTTTTAATATTTTCAGAAATCCCCAGATTTCTTGAATTGCCTTATATAGATATCAGGGTGTCCATGGCTCCGATAGTTTTCGGATCGGGGGGGGGGGGGGAGGGGGGGAATTTGAACCCTAAATATTTCGCTACTATATGAATTTTTGATTTGATGTTCACATTATATTTATAGGCCCAAAGATAAACATAATTCAACCACCAAATTTAAAATGGTTTTGGATTCCTTGGTTTCAAATCCCATTCCTTTTCTTTGCTATCAAAAATGTAATTTTGATCATTTTTTAATTTGTCCACCAAGTACACTGAAATTTTCGTATGTTATCGTGCCACTTTCTGTGCACAAAATTAGTTGGAACAATTGTCCAAAAATTGTACCTATCAATTGTTTTTCGCTTTTATATGTTTCGTAAATTTTTTAGAAAATATTATATAAACAATCTAAAGGAAAACTAGCAAATTTTTAAACTATTTCGAAACTTGTAGCAATGTCGAATTTTCGAGCTGTTTATGAAGAATTTGTACTTGAAAATCAACCAATAGTCCCAGATTTTTTTTTTGACAAGTTTATATTTAACTAGAGGGCCCGGCTTGACGTTGTCTGCCTAATTGGCCTATCTGCATACATCTTAATAAGCTTTCTCCGTCGACTCTGCCTCCCCTCTTCACTTTTCCTAATCCTTTTATTTACTCCTCCCTCCTCTTTTTGCTTCATCTATCTCCATCTTCGTCTCATTCTATCTCTTTCCTCAACCTCTCCTCCCCATTTTCTCTTCTCTCAATTTCTTCTCATACTTCTGCACCCTTATTGCATTTCCCAGAAGTGGTATTTATTTTTCATTCCATTCCCAGTCTCAGTCCCACTAGAGTCTCAGCCCATCCTTAGTCCTAATCCCATCCCAGTACACCAGCAGGAAAATATATTAATCTGTACTAAAGCACTCATCAACAGCTTTCCATTGATATCCAATATTTTACAAACCTGTCTAAGACATTCACTGTCCACGTTTTGCCTATATCCGAGACCTAGTCACACAGTGATATGAAAATACCCCTCTACACAACTAAAGACTCTGAATGAAAAAAAATGTTCATAGTACCTCAAAATTGCGGGCCCCCATAACCCCACCCCACTCGGCGG
>JARSSU010000787.1:0-39550 GCA_029619165.1 Eurosta solidaginis
CACTGATAGTGGCAGAAAGTTAGTAGAGAAAGGCGCCTTGGGCCAGAGGAACCGAGTAACCGACTACATCTTGAAATTTAAGTGGATAATGTGTTTCAATATCACGACTTTTAAATATCTTGAGTGAGTTTTTCTAAACCTCCAAGGCGAGGTGTAACATGGTAGCTAGATCGCTGATTTCTTTAGCAACGTTAGAACTTGACCATACCAACACAGACTCAAAAGGTACTTCGCATATCTCCGCCCACGCGGGATGGTCAAAACTATGGCTGCCAAATAAAAGAAACATTGGAAAATATGTTGTGCGCCAGAATGTGGTAAAATGTCCTGGGTTTGGGCAATATTTATCTGCTCCTCAGGAAAAATAAACTCATGACAAGAATCATAAAGCGCTAAAACCATTAGAAATGGACCTCCTGAACCTGATTTTAGCAAGAAAAATAAACAATCAGTAAAATAAATGACGAATGTAGGAAGCGTGTGCTGCGGATAAAACAGTTGAGCATATGGTTTGTTCGTATCTTGTGATCGCCAATCATTGCGCCAGCTACAAGGAGTGACACAATTTTTGTATCTAGAAGCAGTAAATTACGGTGGGTGCTATTACAATTTGTAGTATTTGCGAGAAAAGCGTTATTTTATAACACAGCTCCTGTTTTGATAGGGCTCTCGGTTTATCGAACAAACTTCTGGTACCTTTTGGCATATTTAGTTTATGTGAGGCCCTTATGGACCTAGCGATCCGAGCTGTTTGCATCGTGCGGCTTTTTAACTTTTTCTCCAAATTGGCTGGACTGGACCTACTTGTTTTATGCCGACTCCGAACGACATCTGCAATGCAGATGAGTTTTCACTGAGAAGCTTTTCATTTCAAAAAATATATATTTGGAGTGCTTGCCAAACACTGCCGAGGGTCGACCCGCATAGAAAAATTGTCCACATAAAAAATTTATTATTAATAACGCAAGAAGTAATTGTCATATTTACCCAACACTCCACCTACTAGTCCCTTATTCTGTATGACCTATTTCTTGGTAAGCTCCTTGTTTGTATGCCGACATATTTTTCCCCGCTTCCCTATTTGTCAAGTGCATGGTTATTTTTTTTAGGTTGTTGTGCCACAATAAAAAGTAAGCAAACCCAAATGTATTTGATGCAGGCGATGCCTTCGTTGTTGGTTAGCAAAAGAACTGAGTTGAAGGACGCAATTGTATGCGGATTGTCGTTTGCCGCATACCGCATACCCGGCCAAATAGGTCAACAACGCATTTGTTGCTGACTTGTTAGTTTTGGATTTCTTTCAATTTTAATATTTTACCTTCTCTTTTGTAATTTTTCTACCCATTTTTCTTTTTTACGAAAAACTAGATTTCCAACACAAAAGATTGAATTGTGTATTAACGGCAAAAGCGTGTGTGTAATTCTGAAAGTTGAGGTTATGCCTTAATTAAAGTGAGAAGATATACTGACTTGTGCCAGGTTCGTGTTCAGAACTAACGGCAGAGAAAGCTTTGGCTATGAACGTGCAACTGCAATCTGTTAGTAAGTCAATGGCCTGCAGATCTTTGCTAAAAGTATGAGTCGATTTGTTTTCTCACGCACGGCTGTTAACGGAGACGGCATCAGTTGTCATCATCAGCAATATCGCTTATCGAAGCGAAATGGATACAAGTACGAATTAGGTTTTATAGCGACGTCAACCATCACCATATCACGCGAGGTGCTCATATTATCGTTAGTGAGTGAGAGGGGTTGAGTAGTGGGAAGTTGAACAGGATGAAGAACGAAGGGTGAAGAACAACGGAAATTTAAAGATATGGGATGGAGAAAAGGGCGACAGAGACAGGAATAGGTAAAGTGGCGAAACCAGCATGGAGGAGCGAAGACGAGTTAGAGGAAAGAGGAGAGGGTGAAGAAGGTGCGTGGTGAGGGTGGCAAGGTGGAGCGAATGTTGGGGAGTGAGAGAGATGAAAGTAGAAAAAGATAGATGGAGAGAGATAAGGATAGATTTAACACTGGTAAAGGGAATAGGGGAGAAAGAGATCCGTCCTTGTGTCAGATACTGCCAAAACCTTCCTTGTCTTATCGCCTCTACATCGTTTGGATTGACTAACGTGAGGGATATCGGGTCAGGTCATGATAGAGGGGAGTTGTAGAAGTCATTAGGAAGCGAAAGGGCATTAAAGCGAGACTTCTGTTTTGCTCTAGAACTCAAAGTACGTACTACTTAAGCAAAAACTTCAACTTAATCCGAAGAGAATGAGGTTATGGTGAAACAATCTCTTGTATGTTAGATCGTTTGCCTCAGATTTGCAAATGATGATAGAAGTTTAATGCATACGAAACCAAGGACAGGTATGTCCCCTGTGTCGAGTGACATACATATGTTGTAGTGGTGAGTAGCAGAAGAAGCACTGCGTAATATATGCGATCAATTCTCGCTAGTGCATAGTGTAGCCTATGCACCAGTTTATTTCATGAGCACCCATATCGTCTGAAATTCTGCGGAGTAGTGTTATAAACAATGTTCCATATTGTGGATAGCAACACTCTTGAGAGTAAAACCTTACAGAGAGGTGCGAGGACCGAATTGTACTCAAATGGGAGTCTCTGAACTCGAGTTGGTGTCTTTTTTAACACGGTTTATTAGCTTGATTTGCCGGCTGGTTGGTTGGCTGGTTGGCACGATTTTGTAATTACAAAATTTAAGTACTTCCGATAAGCTCCGTCTTGCAAACTGATCTCGTCCGTACCGGTGCTTGTCACCCTCTAAGCACCTTCCCTACTGTTGGCGCATGTATCGAAAATTTCAAAAATGGTATTTTTGGTCCCGATTTGGTTCATATTTGGAATACATATATGATAAAAAGCGACCTCTTGCTACCACACTCCCACTTCACACTCACTTCGAAAGCGCCACTAACCACACGAAATACTCCCTCCAAATCAGACATGCAAATAAATATAATCATATGGTACGTATATTAATTACTATAGGCAGAAAGGTAACTTACGGTACTAGTAATCACAATCTCTCACATCGTTCTAGGGCAGGGATGTCTAGGCCAGGATGGGCCAATTTTCGGCTCCTAAATCAGTTTCAGTGCCAGGAGGCTAGTTGAGACGTTGTGCATTTTGGGTGTTAGGGGAGTAAAAAAAATACATTGGAAATATGTACACTTCGTCTCAAACGATATTCATCGCAGAGGGTTGCGGAAACACAAAAAACAGAAATCAAAATATTCTCTTCAACCTCAAAAACCAATTCCCCAAACTGTTTGCAATAGTACGAAACAAAAAAACATACTTTTTGGCAAGAAATACGAAAAACGGAATAACCATAGACTGAAGTCGACTTTATGTTAAGCAGCGCATATTGACGTTAATTTCGCCTTCATATCCATTAATATAGGCACGCCGATTCATTTTGCCAAATTATATATACATACAAGTTTTTAAAAAGTATTTGAAAGTAGTAGCATTCAGAGGAAGTAGTAGTAGAAAAACGTACTAATGCACGTGTCGTATACAATCGTGCGGGAAAACCGAAACCTTTTCAGACTTTTTGGCAGTGGTCGCCGTGAGCCTAGAAATAAATGATCAGTTACAAATAAAACAAGTAAGGAGACTAAGTGCGGGTGTAACCGGACATTGCATACTCAGCGGAGAGCTTATGTGAGACAAAATAAGGGGAATCACCTGTAGGAAATGACTTAGGGTAACCCTGGAATGTGTTTGTAGGACAGGGTATCAAATGGAAGGATTAAAGAGTAGTTTAAGAGGGAGTGTGCCAAAGTTTATAGGTGGACGCCATTTAGGATATCGCCATAAAGGTGGACCAGGGCGTGACTCTCGAATTTGTTTCTTACGATAGGGTCTCATAGGAAAGGTGTAATGAGTATTTAAAAGGGAAGTGGCCTTAGTTACGTGTGGGTGGACGCCTTTTCGAGATAGCGCCATAAAAGTGGACAGGGATGACTCTAGTAATTGTGTTTGTACGATAGGGGTATCAAATGAAATGTGTTAATGAGTATTTAAAAGGATGTGGGCTTAGTTCTATAGGTGGACGCCTTTTCAAGATATCGCCATTAAGGTGGACCAGGGGTGACCCAGGACATCATCTGTCGTGTACCGCTCATTATTTATATATGTATGCAATACTCGATGACAGTATGCTGCCAAGATTCCAAGAGCTTTTGATTCGCAGCAGAAATTTTCATTTGCTTCTACATTAATATGGTAGGTGTCACACCCATTTGCAAAAGGAGGAAAGTGTTTTTTTCTAACGTTATATTTTGCGGCATTCTCCCTCCCAAACTAATCCAATACAGGTTCATCCTTTTTTCGTATTGGTATAGAAATATGTGCATTTTTTTCATTCGTAATTACGATATCGAAAACAGTGGGCGTGGTCATCGTCGGATTTCGACATTTTTCTATACCACCACAAGTGAGTTCAGATAAAGTGCGTGAACTGAGTTTCAGCAAAGATATATCGATTTTTGCTCAAGTTATAGTGTTAACGGCCGAGCGAAGGACAGACGCGCCGACTGTGTATAAAACTGGCGTGGCTTCACCGATTTGGCCATGTTCACATAAACAGTAACGTCATAAAATCTATGCTACCAAATTCAAAAGGATTGGTAAATTTTGTTCGAATTATGGCATTAAAAGTATCCTAGACAAATTTAAATGAAACGGGCGAGCACGCCCATTTTGAATTTTCTTTATATTGTATTTTGTTGCACCATCATCATTAATGGAGTTGAATGTTGACATCATTTACTGGATATACTGTAAAGATATAAATTTTTGTAAAATTGACTTAAAGATAAAGTGGGCGTGGGCGTTCTCCAGATTTACTAATTTTGTGTACTTATATGTAAGAATCATTAGCTTAACACCGGACTTATAATATTGAATTTCATATTATGTTTTTCTAGAGAAACTGAAAAGAAAGAAACATTACTGAGTTATTGCGATGGACCATTTCGAAAAACCGCCACACGTATAATCATCATGGAAATTTTGTGTTACATGTTATCAAAGGTTTCACCGGATTCGAACGTGCAATCACTTGGGGAAACTGCAGTAGCCTTAACACTAGGCGCATCCTGCTGGTACTTGTTTAATGCTTAATCAGTTTTTCTCATTTCTACCTACACACAATGAGACATTGTGCTCTATATTGATTTGGGTGCCATGTAGATTTGTTTTGTAAAGTGCTTCTTCGTGCGCATGAGAAGCTTTGTCAACTCGGGCTCAGTTGTACATATTGATGTATGTTGTGTTAATAGTTTGTTTATTAAGCATACATATAGTAATAGGAGTAACGTTCCTGTCCAAATTTCATCATGAGTAAGTCTTCAACGACTGCAAATTACAGCTGCAAAACTTCTTAAATTACCTTCTTTTAAAGTAGGCGGTGCCACGCCCATGTCCAAAATTTGACTAATTCTATATTCGCGTAATAAGTTAACTCACTACCAGTTTCATCGCTTATCGTCTTTGGTAATGAATTATCGCACTTTTTCGGTTTTTCGAAATTTTCGATATAGAAAAAGTGGGCGGGTTATAGTCCGATATCGCTCATCTTAAATAGCTATCTGAGATGACTGCCCAGGAATCCACATACCAAATTTCATCAAGATACTCAAAATACCTCAAAATTTACTCAAGTTATCGTGTTAACGAACAGACGGACGGCGGACGGACATGGCTCAATCAAATATTTTTTCAATACTGATGATTTCGATATATGGAAGTCTATATCTATCTCCATTCCTATACCTGTACAACCAACCGTTATCCAATCAAGGTAATATACTCTGTTACCTCTGCTCAACTGAGTATAAAAAGGTACCAATCGCATAAAACAACGACTAATTTTACCAGTTTTATTATAAATATAACTGCTTTCATTTATAGATTTTAAATATGGGGAATTTCAAAATTCTTCAGTTCACATACATATATCGTTAAATCCACACTAAAAATTGTTGGAGCATGTGTTAATTTGCGGCGACCAGTTTTATAATTTTTAAAATGCTTGTGATGATTTGAATCATAAAGGAATTTTAAAATTACAACTGAAGATTCATTTCGAGTGTGAATCACAAAAGCGACATTACATATTGTGGCATTTAGTGCGAGCGAAGCCGTTGGTAAAGGCTAGTTTAATCCTAAACGCTTAATAATTTGAACATAATAAGAGCGGTGGCAGCTCTAATTCTCCATATAGCTGTGGTAACTGTTAAATATATATAAGCAAGATGAGCAAGATGTGTTGTATATTATTCTCTTCTGTGTTCTTTATTCTCTTCCTGTGTCTTCGCCCTACATACCTGCACTTGATCGTCCCTCACCTAGCACTTAAATGTGCAAAGCGTGCCCGATGAGCAAAATACTCATACGAGCCGTTTGCCCATCGCTGGTCTAGGGCGTTGATTAGACAATTAAAAAAGCGTGGATGCGTAAAATTTTTATTGATAGTCATAAAGTAAGACCAACTGAACCTAATCAGGTTATGCTAGCCTCACAAGTTTAGAAATTTCATGCGCCCAACGCTTTCTTTTATTAATTGTCTGATCAACGCATAGATTGATGAAGAGTGTGATGACTAGTACCTAGGGCCTAGCTAATTATTCCTAGCTTTTAGATTATTATTACTTCATGTAAGTATTGTTTTCAATAAAACGTTTAACTAAAAATTTTTAAATTTTTTATTTACATGTATATACATATACATATACATATACACATGTATACTTATGAAATTGTTGCGCATAAAATAAGAGCTGAACAAACACTGTGTCTATCCACTATACTCCACTTTTAATTCTGGTATGCTTTATACACTATGACCGAAAAGGCTTGTGCCTTCCTTTCACCGTACTCTAATACTGAATTGTAGATTTCGATGCACGTTTTTTTTGTGCAAATATAGATGTATATATGTACAGCAAACAAAACCTTCTATTATAAATACCGCCACTCCAATTTCTTTTCTCCTACCGATATGCACCAAGTAGGCGCATGTCAAGGATAATAGATCTAACCACGCTCTAAGTCAGCTACACGTACGTTCACACTTTGCAATAAAAGCTTATGTACTAACACATTTATGATAAATTGTTACAGATATTAAGGCCAACTAATCGAGCCTCCAAGTGTTGCTGATTTGCAGCCCTTTATCGGATATGAATTCTGCATCAGTTGCGAAAGACGATGGCATGTCCATTGAAAATATTAGGTATTGCCACCAGTTTATATACATAAACATCTGGGTTTTAACATCCGCTAGGTTAAAGCCAGTGCTCTTTTAGAAATAGGTTAGGTATTTTGTATGTTACACTTAAGCTTAGATCTGAAGTTCTCAAGCCACATTTTTTTGTATTCATGTATGTGTTTGCAGCCCTGGCTGTAATCTTTTGCATAGAGTTGTGGCTCGCAAACGTTGTCCTGGCCCGAAGATTGGTTATCCTACATTTTGAAAGTAGACTTCCCTCCCCTCTATCACAACTTAATATTAACCAAAAGACTACTACTGTATGTACTACTTTCTTCCAATTATCCTTTCTTATTCCCAATCTTCGATAACTTCTCATTCTACTTCTCGCCCCGCAAACCCACTCTCACTCTCATTTTCACCCTCATTACCATTTCTTCTCTCATACCCACTCTCATCCTATTTAGATCTCATTCCAACTTGCACTCCTTCACCTGTTCTACCAAAATTATGTCTTAAATGAATCATATACCAAATATTGGATTACCCCCCCAAAATAATTGTGGGATTATAGTTTATTCAACTTTTGTTTCGCTCTCACTCCACTTCGCTCCCATTTCCACACCCTTAACTCTCCCACTCTCACTCCCACTTCCATCATCATTACATTCCCTCCTCTCACTCCCACTCTTATCATAACCTCACTACCATTGCACTCCTTCTACCTTTTCGAACAAAAATTTACGTCGTAAATGATATCTGTTACCAAAAATTGAATAACTTTCCAACAATTTAGGAACGATCATATATAATTAATTAAAATTTCTGATTCACTCCCTATCAACCAGACTCCCATTCCCACACACTACCTCTTACACCTAGAGAGTCTATATAAAAAATCCTTATACCAAATATTGGGAACACATAAAATTACGGAATATATCGATTTTTAAGCTTTTATTTCCACTCTCACCCTTCATATCCCACTTCGAGCCTCATCTCATACAACAACACCTATACCAAATATTGGAAAGATAACAGCTTCAAAATATAAGGAGATATAGAAAGTTTATTCTCTAATAGGTGATAAAGTCTGAAAAAAATCTTAGTAAATTGGACGCCTATAGGACACACACGCACACATTAACAGACATCCATTTTTATACTCAGTTCGAGCAGAGCTCACAGAGTATATTAACTTTCATTGGATAACGGTTGTTGTACAGGTATAAAGGAATCGAGATAGATATATAGAATTCCATATATCAAAATATCAGTATCGAAAAAAATAATTTGTATGAGCCATGTCCGTCCGTCGTCTGTCCGTTAACACGGTAAATTGAGTAAATTGCGAGGTATCTTGATGAAATTTGGTACGATGGTTTCTGGGCACATCATCTCAGATCGCTATTTAAAATGAACGAAATCGGACCTAAACCGCGCCCACTTTTCGATATCGAAAATTTCGAAAAACCCAAAAAGTGCGAACCGTCATTACAAAGACAGATAATCGCGATGAAGCTTGGTAGGTGAGATTGCAACTTATGACTAAACCCAGCGGACACCACAATAGACACATTTATGTACAAATTTTGATTCAATAAACAATGGCCGTGACACGTTTCCTCTTAATCACGCCGCTTTTAAAGAAGGTACTTTAAAACGTTTTGCAAGCTGGATTGGCAGTCTGTTGAGTATATCATAATGAATTATGGCAGGATCGAAAGTTACGTTGCCCTCATTACTACTATATATTGACGCGGTAATAATTCTGCGTAGGCAAACTCAGGTAAATCGGGAAACGATACGGTCACGCCCACATTATTTTTTATCGTCAAATTTCTAGACAAAAAATAATATCTTGTGCGTATATAAGGATTATGTCAACATTCAACTCCAGTAATGACCTATGTGCATTACAACACTACAAAACTAATACCGATGAGATATTTTCTACATAAATGGGCGTGGCTCGCCTCTATTTAAGTCAATGACTTTGGCTCCTGAGAGATGACTATTTTCATGTACATAAGTCGAGATATAAAAATTTACCAATCTTGTGAAATTTGGTAGGGGCTTAGATTCTAGGACGATAACTATTCTGTGAAAAAGGGCGATATCGTTTGAAGTCCACGCTCAGTTTTTATACACAGTTGACCGTCTGTCCTTCCGCTCGGCCCTTAAGAGGATAACTTGAGCAAAAATCGATATATCTTTACTAAACTCAGTCCACGTACTTATCTGACTCACTTTGTATTTGTATAAAGAAAAGCCGAAATCCGACTATGACCACGCCTACTTTTTCGATATCGAAAATTACGAAAAATAAAAAAATGCCATAATTCTATACCAAATACGAAAAAAGGGATGAAACAGTGGTAACTGATTGGTTATTGGCGCAAAGTACTTTAGAAAAAAACATTTGTAAAATGTGATGTGACAACCTACCATATTAAGTAGAAGAAAATGAAAAGTTCTGGCAGGGCGAAATCAAAAGCCCTTGGAATCTTGGCAGAATACTGTCCTTGTATACATATATAAATAATATTAGCGGTACGCGACAGATGATGTTCACATATACAAACTAAGGGCCACTCCCTTTTAAACCCTCATTAAATACCTTTAATTTGATGCCCATATCGTACAAACACATTATAGAGTCACCCCTGGTCCATCTTTATGGCGATATCTCGAAGACGCGTCCACCTATAGAACTAGGCCACTCCCTTTTAAAATACTCATTAATACCTTTAATTTGATACCCATATCGTAGAAACAAATTCTAGAGTCACCCCTGGTCCACCTTTATGGCGATATCTCGAAAGGCGTCCACACAATAGAACTAAGGCCCACTCCCTTTTAAAATACTCATTAACACCTTTCATTTGATACCCATATCGTACAAACACATCCAGGTTACCTAGGTTCATTTTCCGACTAGTGATTTCCCTCTCTTTTTGTCTCCACATGGCTCTCAACTGAGTATATAATGTTCGTTACTATGCCGACTTAGCCTTCTTACTTGTTATTATAAGTTCTCTGCACACAATTGCTAATCTTGGCTCTTTGATATCACAGCCGTGAGTTAACAAGTCAAAGCTATATAAAGATGACACTTGTAAGAACACTAGTCATATATGTATATCCATTACGTGACACCTACGTATTGAGAATTCCACAGGCCAACTTTTTTTGATTTCTGATAGACCCATACGGGCACCAAATATTTCTTACGATCGCTAAGATGAGGCTGATGCTGCGACCTAAGATGCTATGATATGCAACTGTACCATCCGCTCCTCATATACTCCCACCACGACCTCTTTCGCTACGAGCGACTAGCAAAGCCGCATTTGCCATCCCGTTTCCTTCTTTTTCCGATGACGGCGCTCGAATTTAGAGAAATGCAAACATCCGACCCACCAGGTTCACGACTCACGGACAACACCGACCATACATCCCTGAAAATACGTCTGTTATGAACAGGATAAAAGAGGAGATATTGTCCTGAAATAAATGACGTCCGTTTCTCGTGTGATACAGGAGTAATGCCTATTGTCTTTCGGCCATTGACTTTATCTCTTTGTCATAGTAGGTCTAGAATCAGTCTCACGCACTATCCAGAAGACTGAGCTCTTGGGCAGTAAAATAATCTAAGTTAAAAGAGGTCACATGACCGCATTGGGCACACTACTTCGATAACGTTATTGTTGAGTGAAAGGAGCATATAAACGCAAAGTTGGAGTAGTCTGACTACTCCCTATTACCCGAGCTAGTGGCTTCCCGTATTGTTTTTGGAGCTCGGTGACAAAAAATAACCCCAATCTGTGCAAACAATGCTGTTGCTTCGACAATGTAGCAACAACCAACGCTATGATGTGACAAAACACAGGCAGAGTGTAAACCGTGCAAGGACATTGTAATGCGTTTTCGAGGACGAAGTTATGTTTTTTGTGCACTTTATTGCTTTCTCTTTGATCTGTGTTTGATGACGAAGTTCTTTTATGAAGTGTCAGTGATACTTCAGTGAACAATGGAAGTGCGAAATGGCATATATGACGGTATATATAAATATTTCGCAACTGATGACAACAACAAGTACATGTTTATGCGTTGTATACTGTAGCGTGTCCTTATAATCAAATAACAATTCGATTCTCAGTCTGGACCCTTCACGGACGCAAAAGTGCAAACACTCAAAGTTCTATAGTACT
Source organism: Eurosta solidaginis (assembly GCA_029619165.1). Taxonomy (NCBI): domain Eukaryota; kingdom Metazoa; phylum Arthropoda; class Insecta; order Diptera; family Tephritidae; genus Eurosta; species Eurosta solidaginis. The sequence goes on from JARSSU010000787.1 coordinate 11,443, forward strand.
ATAGTTGACGATCACATACATAAATACATATAAATTTCGGTCCTTATTGGAACCGGTTAAGAACTTTCAGGTTTGTGACTTTAACCACTGCGCGGCACTCTTTTGATTGTCTCCCAACGGGACCAAAACTTATGTGTGATATGTGTCCTTTGGTATTACCGTTTGAAGGGGTGAGACTAAAAAATAAAAGAATTTGATTTATAAGGACCACCCTAGTGTATACAAGCATATTTACAAAAATAGTAAAAAAGGATGCCAATATTTATTGGCACCATTTTTTAGAAAATAATAAGATACTCTTTGAAGAGCACAAAGGTTCACCAAATTGATGATATGATATTTTGACATATAATTTTTTTATTTCGATATTAGCACTGTCTATTTGCTTTTTAATACAAAGCATGCAACCAAAGATATCGCGAGGTGACCTTTTCTATCGACTCCAAATCGGTTATTTTTATTGATATTAAGAATTATTGCGAAACTCACAATCAATTGCAAAAAGCGAAATGCTGTTTATTTTGTTTGCCAATTTGCTACTTGCTTACAAGGTTTCACATATCAATTGTGTGGTATATCTCTTTATTCATTTGATAAAGTATAGGAGACGTTCCCATCGGTGGCAGGAGGGGTCGGCTGCCTCGCATCAATTCTGACCGGGGCAATATATGGTGCACTTTAATAGTCAAATTCATTCTATTTAATCTATCAACTGTTTTCCATAAATTACTTATTGTGTCATTCACCTAACCGCAATGTGCAAGCCTGGCTATTTCGACAGTGTAAACAGAGCTACAGAGTTCATTTCACAGTCATTTAATCGGATGGTATCGATTGTTTGCATATATATATACGCGAGTTTATCATGCATGTGAGAACCATATACACTTAATGTAAACATTCGTTCTACTTTGTCAGCTGACTCCCAGCGATTTACTATATAGAGCAGGCCCACAACGTGGATCTGGGTAATGGGATCTTTCAGTACCAGCGGTTTTTTAATCCGTGACTGTGACTGAATCAGAACAACTCCAAGGAAATTGGCGCTTTTAGAGAGCACATTTTCGTTCATACTTGTGCAACATGTTTCCATCAGTTGTGTGATAAAATTTGGTCTTATGAACGCGAGTTGAGCAACTGTCACATGAAATAATTAATATTAAATTTTAAGGAAAAGAACTAAATTACACAGGCCGACAGCATCTCAGACCATGAAACCGGACTATATACTTTCGAAGTATTTGATGCGATGAATCAAATTGGCTCAATTGCTCTATCAGCTCTGGTTTTCGAGATATCCTGACTTAAAAGTGCAAAAACACCGCGTTTTTGCCCATATTTGAGGTTATGTAGCCTTGCAGATGTTACTTCACAAAATTAGAAGATGGCATCATTAATATCAATTCTTCTTCTTTCAAATGCGTTGAGTTTGCTTAAATATCATTTTTAAGCTATTGCATAGATTTTATCGCGGGCTTGGCGACTAAATCAAAAAAAACCGTAACGGATATTTGTAAAAAAAGGTTCGAAAAGGTTCGGTGTTAGCAACAGGCCAAATACATAAATTGGATCTCTATCATAAAGTTATAAAGTTAAAGTTAAAGTGAATGTTAAAGTTAAAGTGAAAGTTAACTTAAAGTTAAAGTTAAAGTTAAAGCTAAATTTAAAGCTAAAGTTAAAGTTAAGTAAAGTTAGGGTTAAAGTTAAAGTTAAAAGTTAAAGTTAAAGTTAAAATAAAGTTAAAGTTAAAGTTAAAGTTAGAGTTAAAGTTAAAGTTAAGATTAAACTTAAAGTTAAAGTTAAAGTTAAAGTGGAAGTTAATGTAAAGTTAAAATAAAATTAAAGTTAAAGTTAAAGTGAATGTTTAAAGCTAAAGTTAAAGTTAATGTTAAAGTTAAAGTTAAAGCTAAAGTTAAAGTTTTCCTATCGGTCACCACGCTTAAAAATGTAACTTAAATGAATATCAAAGAAAACTAAATGTTCATAAATATTATAATTGCATAAGTTGATAATATGCAATAGCTTTACCGCGGCAGTCCCCGAGTGCCACACGTTTTTTTCGCTGAGTATCGCATTTTGAATTTTCATATTTCTAAATTTCTACCCTGAAAATCGATTGAGATAACATAGCATGTTATAGTCGATTACTAATTTTCTTGAATTGAGTCTTATTTTTCTTAAAATTTCACACCTGACCCCTAGAAAGACCCCTATCATACGCAAGGAGGCTAACCTACTTAACTCTGGGGACAGCGTTTACTCGCATATTTTTCTTAAAATAAGTCTTATTTATCTAGATACCTCACACCACAAGTGGCTAACCAACTAAACTCCTATCCACCAACCTCACGTATCTCCTAAAGAACATGAGAATTTCAAAATACGATTAGTCTCAGCGAGAATTGAGCAACTCAACGCTTTTGAAAGAAGAAGACTTGTATTTAATGATGCCATCCTTTAATTTTGGTGAAGAAAACATCTGAAAGGCTACATAACCTCAAATATGGGAAAAACAGTGTTTTTTGCACTTTTAGGTCAGATATATCGAAAGCCAAAGCCGATAGGGCAATTCTGAGGCCAGATTGGATTCAGCGTATCATAAACCTTCGGAATATATAGTATGGTTTCTGGGTCTGAATGTTGGTTAAATTTTGTCGGCCTGTGTTATTTTTACACTTCGCATGATATTAATAGAAAAATTTTATTCCATAAACAAACACTTTAAAATTTTAAAGAACTGCCCAGACAGCCTAATAAACACGTTTAGCAAATATAATGAAGTTATCGACATATGTGAACGACTACGTATTAAAAAAATATATATTTTAAAGTAGCAGTGAAGGCACGATTGAACGTTGTATATCTATTTTGAACCGATATGGTGTTTAAGCTGTGAAAATTAATAGAAAATAATCGAAATAAATATGATGTATATATAATAATTATTGAATAAAAATATATATAAATATATACTACTGTTTTAATATTTGGGTTTGGCCCACCTAAGCAAAAATTTCGTTGCCACGTCCCTGGATAACTAGTAGCCGGCGCACAGTGAGGATGTTTTGAAGAAGTATCCTCAGAATTTAATCGAGTTTTGAGAAAATCGAACATGATTCAAGCCTGAAATATTTTTAAACATGCCGATTTGCTTTTGTTGTAAGTTTTTACCTTTGAGAAAGTCAAACATTCGGGGTAAATCACTTATTTCCTGCAAACGGTCCAGGTACTGCGCTTTTCTAAACTCACAACAAAAACTTACGAAACACTATATGCAATAAGTTTTGATGCAGCGAAATGCAGGAATGAAAATACACCCTGAATACGCATTCCAAAACATTTTACACTCAGAATAGTACTGCATAGAGTTTCATGAAATATTCCCTGGGCCAGTTGTAGTGAGTTACGATCTGTGAGCCATAACCATTTTTTAGCACACAATTGCTTTGAATGTGAACAACCGATGAAAAGGCATATGGGAATGATTGTGTGACGTGTGTACTCATTAGATCATATTGTTTTTTCTATGTAAAGCGTTGGGTTGACGGTTTCATAACCGTTATTTTTGAGTGAAAAGAGAAGGGAGGGCGCTTTATCTAGAGCAATGAATCAGTCCATAATTTAAGAAGAGTTTAGGAAGAATAACTCTTGAAAAGTAGTTATACGGTGGTGGGGAAAAAGTGTTTCCTTTTTTCTCGACATTGAGTTAGTGCGTAGATTCACGTTAGTAGCTGTGTGAGTGTGTTATAGTTCCATTATATGTTGTTGTGACCATGAAAATGTATACAAGTTTACACAATAATGTCTCATACATGTCAGTTCATAGTATCGAGACATTCTCAACTAGACTACAAGATCAAGTTTGACATTCAAAAACAGAAAGCTTGGTCGGCATGTGGTGGTGTCGAAATCACATTTTTGTTTTTAATTACAATAGCTCTGAAGTTGTGAACCCTATGCAAAGTATGTATGGTCCTGTAAGAAAGTATCAGAGTATATGCGACAAAGGCTATTGGAGAAAACAGTCTGTTTGGCAACAGATCGATCATCACTGTAGTGTGAGTTCGAATGCCACTATCGTAACATAGGCTTTGATAGAGATTACAGGGCATAGTCACGTATATCAGCTGTCATCTTGCATCTCTCTCACAGTGTGTCGTCGTTGTTTAAGTGTTCGCCCTTAATATTTAAATACCTTGTGTTTTGCATGTGCTGAAGGCAGATTTTGACCGATGTTTATTTTTAGGTCCCTATCATAAAATCTAGATTACATTTGCGTCATTGCTGATGCATGTATGCTATTGTACGCTTTGCATTTGTTTACACAAAAATTGTGATTACGAGTTAGGCATTGATATATAGTGCTTCAAATGTAAATTTATAAGACACAATTTGTGCTAATTATTTCATTAGCTGTCTGTGTGAAAGAGCTACCAGAACTCTCACTTTTCCTTGCTGATACAAATATCGCATTTTGAGTAAAAATTCTTCACATATGCACCTCACTATGCGGCACAGCTGCGGCTGTACGATGTGTAGATAAATGCTACTAAACCAACTACATTGACTATTCTACATACAACAACACTAGCGCCAACATGCGGTCAGTATTGCAACATAATTAGTGACACAACCGGTGCTGTGTATTGTAGATTTTCACCCAAAGAAAACAATAGAATCGTCGAATCTCATTTACAAAGATTCTTACGCAAATCACTCAAATATATTGCAGTTGTATTAACTATAAATAAGTGTGAGAATGAGTATTTATCACACAACATACATTCAATCAAGTAGCTATAAAAGCTATACTCATATTCCTATATTATATATAATTATGTACCATTTTATTTAATTATCTTAATGTTTATGTCTTTGATAACATATAGATATTTTGCTCCACGTAAAAAAAATGTTATACCAATTAAAGCTACATACTAAGTATTGTCACCGTCTCTAGTTATCTTTCACGTATTCTAATTGCAAAGTCTTTTACGCTTTTGCCATTCCAATATTAAATGGTCTATAATTCTTTATCTAAGTTCTCTTGAAATTGATGCCATATCTTGTGCGTATAGCTTCATCATTATGTGTCTCGCACACTAAACTGCTGTCGGTTTTTCTTTCTTTCTCTATCATGATTTGTATATGTTTGTATTAATAGTCAAGCAGTTAAATGTCTCTGCCATAATAACGCCTTAGTTTGCAACACTATGAATATTTTATACCAGCTGTACTTGTGCACAGAGTATATTAATGTTTTGATTGGATAGCAGGTTGCTTGTGTACAGGTATAAGAAAGTCGCGATAGATATCGACTTCCATATATCAAAATCATCAGTATCGAAAAATATAAATGATGAGCCATGTCGATCCATCTCCGTCCGTCCGTTGTGTCCGTTTAAACAGCACGATAACTTGAGTAAAATAGTCGAGATATCTTCACCTAAATTGGTGTACACGAGCTTATCTGGACCCAGACTAGATTGGTATTGATTGAAATGAGCGAAACATCGCATAACTAACACGCCCGCTTTTTATATATAGTAAACATTTTGGAAAGCACAAAAAACCTGACTTGATTTAGTGAATAATACACCCTCAGAAATGTTGCAATTTGACGTGTGACTGATATGAGACTCTTGATAAAAACTTAACAAAATTTCGTGTTTAAATGGCGTGCAAGCACCGCCCACTTGTGTAACATCCAGTACAAATAGCTATAATCATACAATCAAAAATCGTTAACCTATCGTAACATATTCGGCGGAGAGGTAGCCTTTCTATAAGGAATGCTTGAAGATAAATTAACAAATCGGTTAAGAGACACGCCCACTTTTATATAAAAGATTTTTAAAAGGTCCGGACGAATAAAATAGCTATATCTTTGCAAAAAAAGAGCTTTATATCAATGGTATTTCATTTCCATGTGGATATAACAAAAAATAGGAAACACTTCAAATTTTAAAAAATGGGCGTGACACGCCCCTTTTATGACTAAGCAATTTCTATGTTTCGGGAGCCATAACTCGAAAAAAATTAGTTAGAACCATATGTATATGTATTATTGCGCAGCTTGTAACACTATAAGCACACAAACACACACAACAGCATTTCCAGTGTACAGCTGGGGATGTAATGTTCGGTTCACCCGAACTTGAGACTATTCCTTAATTGTTGCCAGTTTTAGGTAATCGAAAAATTTACAGTTGAATGGATCACGGCGCGCAAAAGTATGACGTGTCCAGTAAACAGAGTTATGGTGGCGTCGATCAGTATAGCCATATGTGATGATGGATAAATATTTACGATTTTTAAATAAGTCAGATGCCAATATCCTAATATGATATCGCACTCTGTGTATAGATTTATCTGCATATTAGAGTGGGTCTCCTGAATATTGCTTTTTTGTGCTAAGCATCTTGTGCTGACGATATGGGTGATCCAGAATGTAAGCGTAGAGGTGGCTGAAGCGTACAAGCGTATAGCTTAGGAATCGTGGTGTGCTATATGGCGAGAATATAGATATATGTAAGGCATAGTGGTACTCAAAAATCTGAAGTTTGGAAGTTCATGAGTACCACCTAGAGCTTCCCATTCAATACCATACTGAACTGTGTACTCAATTTGTTCATACACCTTCACTAATCAGCTCTAAAGGCTTTGTTTCAAAATACTACATAGTGCATAGGCAGCCAGTCTTCGCGTTTTCTGATCGTGCAATATCTTTAGTTGATCGCTGTTTTGATCTAGATAGGTGTGCGATATAAGCGATTTCAGCTAACAAATTACTTCAAGTCGGTGTTATAAACAATTTTTTGATCGAATGTTAACGGCTTGTATCGGTGACGGATCGAAAGGTTGTCGACATGCTATGGATTTTTTATCGAATAGCCATCGTAGATTTATTATCGATTTTTATCACAAGATTATATCGATTTATATAGCCCAAAAGTTATCGAAGGTTTTCGTATTTATTACAAAAGAAGCTCGGCCTATATGCTCTTCGAGGTTATCGCGCCTTACATTTATTTATTTATTTAATCTCGTATTTTATATCTCACGAAGACATCTTAAGAGTTATCAATTATTATCGATGTTATCGAGTTTTGATACCAAAATTAGCGATATGTTGTCACAAAATATTGCAAAGTGTTGTTATAATAAAAACTTATTACTTGATATCGATTGGTGTATCTGTCACGACTCATCGCTTGCTATCAACAGACATCACCATATCATCATCACCATTAGTGCTACAATACAGCTCTTTGTGAGCCTTGGCTTCTTCCACGTATCCCGGTCCGATTGAGCACGTTTTTGCGATTATTGATCACTCCCACGCCCTGTTCGCTTTTCGCGTAGCATGCGCCCGTCTAATACTTTGCGTGGCGCTCTTCCATCCGACATCCTGCAAACGTGTCCCAGCCAACGAATACGCTGCGATTTTACGAGCCTCACTTTCGCCGTGTAGGTATTCCTCTATCTCACTTTAATTATATCTGATACAATATATTCCGCTTCCTTCTCTTACTAGAAATTGATTATGGTGCCGTTTTCAATGCCCACGTCTCATAGTCATCCTTTGCTCAGGAGTTAGTTTTATAAGAGTTTTATATAGGCAAAATATACTCTGTTTGCGGCAGGCATAGGGACATGGATAGCGATTGTTATATCCTCCGTTCTGCTAAGAAGTAGTCCCTCCCAGGTATTTGAATTGATTGATTGAGCTTTCAAACTTTTAATCGCTGAAAATGAGGTCCGGTGCTTTCTGAATGTCTTTGGCTTACTACTCTTTGACACTAGCCTGATTTCTCGCAGGGTCGTAAGATCATCAGCGCAGCCACATATATGATAATTTTGATGAATATAGTGTCATAGTGTGAATAGATCAGATGCTTGCTTATAATAAGCACTTTCGAATAGATCTCTTCTATAGCGATGCTTACTAGCGAGTTACTCTTTTTGGTATTTATGCGACGAACTTCATGTGCCATTGGTACTCCCGCCTTTTTTTATTCCATCAAATTTTATCTTAAAAGTCCACACAAAACATAGCATTTACACATTTTCAAAAAATTTACTTTTAATGCAGATCCCTTCCACTTTAGATCTCCATCGATTTTGAATGACGAATTTAAAAATAACAACAAAGTATTCAGTACGTTGACTTGAAACCATCATGTAGGACTATTTCTCACTATATTCAGATTGAAGTATAGGTGTAAACAATTTTTTAACAAAGGTATTAGTCACCCAACTACAAAGCCGCTAATATTGAGGTTATATAATTCCAAGAATTTTATTTTTCCTATTTGTAAGGAGAGTAACAAAACCGTAACAATTTAAATTTTTTAGAAGCTTATAATGTCTAAAGGGACGGACATATTAATTTAAGATTCAACAAGTCCAATCATTTCATGCTCATTAGCAAACTAACTCCATATAAAAACAAACTTTCGTTTGGTATCAATGGTAAAATAAACTTTGACTATTTTCACGAAACTATTTGTGATGTAAATGTTTCAAATTGTTTTGACTTCCACAAGGTTTGATTTTCATTGCCTGCAAAAGTTTTAGAAAAATAAAATTATTTTAAAAACTAAGTTCAATTATTTAACAATTTTAATATGTTAGGAAATGCTTTCATGTAGGTTAGGTTATTTTGAACTGGCCGGTCAATAAGACCTCACATAGACTGAATGGGTCCATAGTGAACCAGAATTTGTTTGACGACAAACGGAAGAACCTCTTGGCAAATACTAGCAGAAGCAGTGTCCAGTCAGTATGCCCATCGTGAGCCTTAAATCTTCTCTCTTCAGAATATGAGCCACTTTGTAGTCTAATATTGTAGGCTTTGCACATGATCTTAGAAATTGTTCAGCCCCGCGCTTTTCACGTCTTTCCTGTTGATGAATCATATGCAACTCCTGTCTCCTTTTGTTTCCCCAAATGGATTGTGACGTCTATCGTCGACTGAGCGAGTGTTGCTCCTCCTTTGCCAACTCGTCTGCCTCGTTGCCTTCTATCCTTTTATGACCGGAACCCAGTAAAGATGTATAGTCCGGCCCGAGCGAAGTTTTTCCAATGCTTCCAAATGCATTCCAGAACACTTCCTGATGAAGTACTATGTGAGATTTTTGGCTAATCGCAGCCTGACTATCAACATATGTATTGGCGCGACTGCAGCTTAGCACGCTTCCTCCAAAATTTCGGCTACTTTCTTCACTACTAATAATTTCCATCTGAAAAACACTGTATTAATCTCGCCTGTAGGATCTACTTATTTTGGTCAACACAGTAAACAGCAGACCCCATCCCTTCCATTAATTTGAACCATCCGTATAGACGTGTATAGTATTTTCTTACATTACTGCACCCTGGCACCACCCGCCGTTCAATTGTGACCCAAGATCGCTTACTAAGCTCAGCCACGGAACCATATATTCCATTTACTGCTGTGGCCATATGGTTGCTAACGCGATGTTTTTTGGCCTTTATCTCTGCAGGCGTAAATAAAGGGGTATCTCAGGAGACCAGTTTTAAAAGGTTAAACTAATTTTTTGTTGTAAAAAAAGCTTTGAATTTAACTTAATTTACTTGCTTTTTACAATTTGCTAAAGACATGAAGTGGTAAATCAAATAGAGATTCATGGGTCTTCTATAGTATAGTTTAGCATTTAAAGTAGTTAACGAATTGTGAGAAAAAATTAAACTAAATTTAGTTCATATATGCTTTGACTTCTAAGATAACGACTTATCAAGGACTTCGCTGAGATACGGCCTTATTAATAGAGTGCCTAAGATACGCCCTTTTTACAAAACTTTTAAGTTACGACCTTTCTACTAGGAGAGATCGCCATTTATACTTCCAGCGATATGTACTCCTAAGGTTTGAAAATTTCACTTCTGAGGTCGGTCCACTTGCCCACAGTAGAATATTCTGGAAAAGTAATGCCACGACCAAGTGTTTGCTAATTTTATGCAATTGTTCGCGCTTGTTTTTTTTTTTTTTTTGTCTTGGTAAACTAAATAAATTGAACATATATGAAAAACTAAGTTAAACCAAAATCAATAAATACAACCCAACTCCGCCTACATATGTACATACATAGATTCATAGTATGTTTGTATCTTTATGCATCACGTAACACTGCTTATAAATAATCAAATATGCAGTAACAAAAAGAACAAGTTTTTCGTTCTGTATTGTATGAAGTTATAAAAAATTTAATGGAAATTCTATTGCATGACAAGTTGAATGAACTATATGACTAAACTTTTTTTTTATCGATTTCATAGGTATATATTATTTAAGTGCATACATGACTTTTATATCATATTGTGTATGTATGCAATTGTAAGTGTTCACTTGTAAAGAAGTTGTTTCATGTCCTTTTAAACACGCACTCATTTGTGTAATTATGCTCTAATACTTGTGTAGTAAATAAATATGTATATATGAATATTCAAATACGTATATTGGGTGCACGTGACATGCTCTATTGTCGTATCAACTTATCCTTGAATAAGTTTAAAGGATATTTTTTGAAAGTCCTTGTACGAAGCAAATATTATAAAGCTAAATATTTAAAGCGAGTAATTTCCTAAACTTTCATTCCTTTGCGTTAATTTTATTTCATATTAGTTGTATGATTTCTTTGATGATAAGAATATTCTGGACAGGGAAAAATGAATGAGTCCATGAACATAATGCGAATATAGTTACTTTGAACTATCTGGTCAATAAAGACCTCCATAGACTGAATTTGTCCATAATGTCACCAAAATTTGTTTGACGACCAAACGGAAGAATCCCAATCAGGTGCCAGGACTTATCTTGTAGAATAACTCCGTCCTCTTTGGCAAGTACTAGCAGCTTTCTAGGGCCAAATTTTAATAAGTTATGGATCTAACGAGTACTATTTGTCCCTACTTCGCATATGCCATTAATCCGACCAACCATTTCAGAGCTATTCTGATTTAAAAATGAGTTTCGATCACGGATCATAACACGTAATACGGCCCCTGGCTTAATTACTGCCTCAAATCTGTCGACTCTACACCCTTGTCCTGGCGAGCGCAGGACACGAACTCACAACGTGCTCAACTGTTTCTTCCTGCAGCCCGCACTTTCTACACCTGTACTGACGAGGCTTAGCATATAAGCATGTTATGCCAGAAAGCTGTGTCCCGTTAGTATGCCCATCGTAAGCCTTGAGTCTTCTCTCTTCAGAGATATGAGCCACTTATATCGTAGGGTTTCCACATAATCTTAGAATTTTCCACCCCTGCTTTTGTCCACGCCTTTCCTGGTTGATGGATCATACGCAACTCCTGTCTCCTTAGATTTCCCCAAGTGCGAACATACTTCATATTAAATATTTATGAACGAGAGAAAAACACTTTTAGCTGTTTGGTCCGGAGAACATTTTAAGAGCTTTGGTAACTTCTTATAATTATAACTATTGATCATACCTAATGATTTAGACATTCAATTGTTCGAAGTACCTGAATTACAGTGCTTACCTCGATATGATTTTACTTTGTCTCAGAAACTTTACAGCATCAGTACAAACAATTACTTAAATAGCTAATCAAGATGAGGTGTCAACTCTTTAAAAACTTTGGGAAAATATTTTTGCTTGATTACCTTCTCCCTTTTCATTTATTTTATTGAAGTTATACTTCTTTAGGAGCGGTATGAAAATTTGATGATAGTGAATTTAAAAAATGTGACCCAAAAGTCACAGGAAGGAATAACCAACTGTTTCTAAAGGGGAAATGTGTATCTAGTTCGGAACTATAGAAATGTAATGCAACGGGGACAGTGTACAGCGCTCTTGAAATCGTTCTGTAAAATTTTCTAGAAATAGAGGGCGCACTAGTAGTGGTGCTGCATGCACTAGAAGCACACCAGTTTTTAAGTAGAGATTTCCCCTTCAGGGTTTGTTCACTGTATAGAGAAATTTGAATGAAAGGCATGTGTGAGTGTAAGCGTAAGAGTGGTCTTTGGTAATGGTATGCTATATGGAGATATATAGAATGCAAGGGTAGGTGTAGTAGGTGATATTGGTATGCTGTATTAGGTAATACCGCGTGTAAGCGAAGCGTGGTGTGTGGGATTATTATGTTGTTAAGTAGCATACAGAATGTAAGATAGTCACTACACAGCTGCGTAATGAGCGAATATGGACAGCAAATCAGGCAAGGATTATAATCGAAAACTTATCGATATATTATCAAAAGGTTAACGACTTTTTATCGATTTTTTATCACTGTTAACAATTTATTATCGTCGTGTTATCGAGGTCCGGTGCTTTTCTGAATGTCTTTGGTCTTACTAACTCTTTGACACTAGCCTGATTTCTCGCAAGGTCGCAAGATCATCAGCGCAGCCACATATATGATAATTTTGATGAATATAGTGTCATAGTGTGAATAGATCAGATGCTTGCCTTATATAAGCACTTTCGAATAGATCTCTTCTATAGCGATGCTTACTAGCGAAGTTACTCTTTTTGGTATTTATGCGACGAATTCATGTCACTTGGTACTCGCCTTTTTTTATTCCAATCAATTTTTATCTTAAAGTCCACACAAACATAGCATTTACACATTTTCAAAAAATTTACTTTTAATGCAGATCCCTTCCACTTTTAGATCTCCATCGAAATTTGAATGACGATTTTAAAAAATACAACAAAGTATTCAGTACGTTGACTTGAAACCATCATGTAGGACTATTTCTCACTATTTCAGATTGAAGTATGGTGTGAAACAATTTTTTAACAAAGAATTAGTCACCCAACTACCAAAGCCGCTAATATTGAGGTATATAATTTCAAGAATTTTATTTTTTCCTATTTGTAAGGAGAGTAACAAACCGTAACATTTAATTTTAGAAGCTTATAATGTCTAAAGGGACGGACATATTAATTTAAGATTCAACAAGTCCAATCATTTCATGCTCATTAAGGCAAACTTACTCCATATAAAAAACAGCTTCGTTTGGTATCAATGGTAAAATAACTTTGACTATTTTCACGAAACTATTTGTGATGTAAATGTTTCAAATTGTTGTGGACTTCCACAAGGTTTGATTTCATTGCCCTGCAAAAGTTTTAGAAAAATAAAATTATTTTAAAAACTAAGTTCATTATTTAACAAATTTAATATGTTAGGAATGCTTTCATGTAGGTTAGGTTATTTTGAACTGCCGGTCAATAAAGACCTCACATAGACTGATGGGTCCATAGTGTAACCCAAATTTGTTTGACGACAAACGAAGAACCCCAGAAAACGGAAGAACCTCTTGGCAAATACTAGCAGTAGGTTCTGCATGCACTAGAAGCGCACCAATTTTGAACTAGAGATTTTCCCTTCAGGGTTTGTTCACTGTATAGGGGAAATTTTGAATGAAGGCAATGATGTGAGTGTAAGCGTAAGAGTGGTCTTTGGAAGTGGTATGCTATATGGAGATATAGAATGCAAGCGTAGGTGTAGTAGTGATTGGTATGCTGTATTGGGTAATACCGCGTGTAAGCGAAGGCGTGGTGTGTGGGATTATTATGCTGTAAGGTAGCATACAGAATGTAAGATAGTCACTAACACAGCTGCGTAATGAGCGAATATGGACAGCAAATCAAGGCAAGGATTATAATCGAAAACTTATCGATATATTATCAAAAGGTTAACGACTTTTTATCGATTTTTTATCACTGTGTAACAATTTCTATCGTCGTGTTATCGATGTCAAAAACTACTAAAATTTCTTCCTTTTCGACTCTTTATATCGAAAAGATGGATATATCGTATTTTTTGTCAAAAACTTTTCGATTTGTTTCGATTTTTTGACAAAAACTTATCGATATGTTTCTCAAAAAGTTGTCGCTTGTTGACGATATTTATTATCTGTTTATTATGCAGACAGATATCGCTAAAACTTCATAAAACATCGTTCACACTTCTCGTGGCCCGTGGATAACAAGCTCTATAAAGCAGTAAACTGTCGTATCAATTGTTACGGGAACAACAATAAAAGTCGCCGAAGTTTTTCCTTGTCAAAAAGGACCACATTCATGGTTTCAGACAAAGTCGCCTCTGTTTTGTTAATTTTCAACCCTGGCCGAGCTCTAGTTTTGGAGCGCACACCTACAAAAACTGTTTGTTTACAACGCATCGAAATGTACGCCTTTTTTTTATAAGCTTAGCCTTAAGTATACTTTTGTCAGACTACGCAGCTTTTTCATTTAATGTTTTATCCCTGCAAAAATATGTGCGACTAATCCCTAAAGAGAACGGTCTCCGATTGATCTCTTTTGTTTACATAGAGGCATAATTATCCCCTCTAGTCCCTTTGGATACAGTTGGTTTAGTCGTTGAAATCTATGTATTCCGTTTAGAACAAAGAGCGACAACGAAGTGAGTTAAATAAAAATGATTATAGATGATTTTATTCGACTTATTTAAGAAAAATGTGGAGCCCTATACCTGAACCTAATGACTTGGACCATGGGTACCGTTTATCGTGACCCCTATCTCTTGGATGAGTTGACTAAATCATTTTTTACATAGATGTATTTAACAATTTTTTGCAAGTTTTAATATTGCGTTTAAAATGTACATAACCGCGTACCATAAGAAAACTAACACTATTTGATGAGAAAAGAGATTAGTTTTCATTCATTCCCATATGGGTACAACGGGATTGGTCTTATCGTTCCCGTTCGGATATAGATGGGTACAATTAGTCTCTTCACAGGACATGCTGAAACAAAAGGGAATAGTTCAACGCATACAAAGAGATCAAAACTGGCATTAGTCGCATATTCCTTTGTGACTCAACTCGGACTCATCCTAGACTAATCGCATTTTTTTCCAGGCATATGTAATTCCTTTGTTAGCTTAATAAGCTTAATATCACATCACCAATCCTAAAATACAATACGTACTAAGCAAATTTATACTTGGTACTACCAACCAAAAATACTCTTCACCAACAATCCACAATCACTTCCCATTTCCGTTCACTACTTTTCTTCATTTGCGTCAGCCCTTATTATTATTCTTGTTATTTGTCATGTTTTAAGTTTTGTTATTTCTTAGTTCTATTAGCATTCATTTGTTCCCAACGTTCCTCCTCATCTTTCTTCAAGCAAACGAAGTCGGTTCGCCGACCCAAAACATGTCGCATGAGAAAGTTTGTTTCGTCATTGTTGATTTGCCTTAACTTAGGATAAGTTAGTTGTCTTAACATTAAATTAAATAAAAGGTGACAGCCGTGCAAATGGTACGTATGTAATGACACCTTTATATATTTTAAGGACGTAGAGAATTTGTCCAAGTTAACGGTAAGTAAGCGCCTGCTCTGGTAAAATAAATGAACTATGCCTACTTTGGAATGTGTACATTCTATTCTACTTGCTAAGCAGCCTTATATAATTGGTTTTAAACAGTAAAGCTCATTTGATGTGCATGATATATTAAAGACGTTGAAGTCTAATGGCAGTTGTGATAATTACTACATAAAACTTCGGAGCCAAAGGAGTTTTTAATGAGGGTTTATCAGTTTTTTTTTGTTGATTTTCTGGCAGGGTGCATATTTGATGTATGTATATTGGAACGAATTTCCGTGAATTTAGTTTGCTGACAAACATTTGTCTCAAAACGGATGACGGACAATTATTCCAATAAAGGTCATCCGCCAAAAAAACACCACGGATAAAAAAATGGAATAAAAAGATTGTCTTTTAATACTTGAAAACATGAGGTAGATGTACAAGTCGTCTAGAAATCCTGTTTAAAAAAATTTTTAAGTAATTTTTATGATAGGAAACGTACTAGTTCCAGAACGCTGAGGGAAGCTATCTGTCATGAGTCTTGGCGTTTTATTTTCTGGGAAAATGTAACCTTCATGTTGCACTCTTATATTTAAATATTTGAACTAGGTCAGCTAGCGCTATTTATAGGTAATAATACCCCTTTTCTTATTCAGTGGCAAATAATTCGTGAAAGGAGTACCCAGACTCACGAGAGAGCTGTGAAAAGCCAATAGGGCGACACTATTTTTCAGAAAAGCGAATGCCATTATACGAAGGACTCGAAGGAGCGAGGAACCATGTACCTCAAAAGCTGTAAGGCAGAAAAAGAAGGAAGTACACCACGTATAGATGAAGTAGTTGATAGGCCAAAAGGGCTCCGGCTAATTCGGAGCCTCTAAAGTAAGCTAGCGCTGACACTACGATTGTCTACGGGAAGTTGAACAATGTGACGGACGAAGCTGTTCCTGACTAACAATGATTAGCGTCATGATCAAAAAGATTCCGGACGTACCAAATAAACTGCTACCATTCTCTGATTCGGTTGTTACAATGGCATTAAGCTGATGAACTGCAACAATTAGTTCAGTATTCGAGTTGTCCGAAACCTGCAAAGGCGATGCATGCGCTCGCGGATTGCGGTGCTGGATACATCACTGATCCCCAGGATACCAAAGGCCAGTAAGCGAACTTATCCCAACTATTATTGGATTGTTAATACTAGTGAACATCTTCTCACATAATTATTTCAGTATTCATACTTCGTTGAAATATGTTAATTTTAATATGGCGCCAACAAAAGGCCCACAGTGCGACACAAAGGGCGAATACGAATGGCCACAAATGCTGAATTCATAAAATAAAGCTCAATATATGAACTTTCTACCTAAATGTGGTAAATTATATATTTCAACTTTTATCCCACTAATACAACAAAGAATCCGATTCTTTAATAATTTACCGGCTAATGTCCATACGTTAATTTTTCTAAGTTTATGTCTATTTCTTTATTGCTTATGTTGTCAGTTTTCCAGCTTTTAAAATATAAATAACACGTTTTGTATTTATGGCATTATCAATATGCCGGTCTGCAGTTAGGCAAACACGAGGCAAGGCCAAATTCAAAATTAAAGTAAGTACTTATCCACAGCTGCGAACACAAAAATAGCAGTGACAATTTTTATCGAATTTCGTTAATTATTTATTTTTTCATTTTCGATAGTTAAATAATTTCAAAACGAGCGTTGATGATATAATTAGTCAAGTTTTTATATTAAAGCCCTTATTGAATTTTATCTTCCATACAAAATACAAATTCTAAATTATCTCATTATTGCTTCAGTGAATGCCTAATGGAATCAAAAATCTAGTCGGTTTGTTATTGCTGTCAGAGAAAATTACAAAATTAGCACACGGCAGTAGTTTCTAAATTTAACTACTCCATCAGCTAGCTTTTCGGGCATTGTAAAGGTCTACAAGTAGGATATGTAGCAGCACGCACATACACAGCCACGCTCACCTGATAAAATGCTTGTTCTTGTTCGTTTTTTTGTGGATGCTATTTGGCACTGTTGTACTTCTTAGGTCCAAACAAAAGTGTAGTAGCTGCTAACGAAAACTGCGTAAAATTTTTGTCGTAAAATTACAAAGAAATATCCTTATTTACTTTCAAACGAGCACTTAATTACATCTCTCTTTAAAATTCATATGTTTTGGACAATTTTAATTAACAAATTGTGATACTTTATTACCGGGGACGTTTGCTAAAACACGACCAAAACCGTCGGGGGAGGTATTAATAGACGCGTTTTTGCCTCGCTTCCAATAATACGAATACTTTTTCGCCTTTGGACTATTGATAACAGGACTTATCGCGTCTTTTCATTGCTCTTTCCACATTTTTGGACGGGTTATTGCAGTCGACCTCGGTTTCAAACTGTTTTTCGCGGAGAACTTTTGAACGGGTAGAAAAACTTAGCACCCGTGTTTTGTATTCTTAATACTGGAATAACTACGCGTCCTCAGATACCCCAATTCAAGACTTTTGTATAATTTCTGCCCATATCACATTTTACAAATTCGTTCAAAAAAGTTTACCATCACAGCAACCCATATCTGATATTCCGGTCCTTTTTTTGTTTCCCTGCGTCGCTTTCCACGACAGCAACCCCGGTAATTTTGACACTTCGTTCAGTGTCAAACGCATGTTCCACGCAGGTTCCACTGAGTTCCACAATAGTTTGACACTGACCGAATTGTCAAACGGCAGTGTGTTAGAAAGTGAAAGGAATTGTTTCCTTCTCATACATATCATACTTGTAAACCTGTACTATGTTTTCGGGTGCTGAGTTTTGAGCTCGAGATCACCTACAATCACATAACGAATGACAATCAAAGCAAAATTTGTTTTCAATAATTTTCAAAAATAGAAAACCCCAAAAACGAAAAATTTATTTCATCAGCGTTTCCAGCAAAAGATAATATGACATTGGTAAGATGCAGCGTCTATGAATACTTGCGCATACATTTTATTTTGCTTTAAAGCTAAGGAGTAAATGGCTGCTAGGTTATGTTAGCTTGAACTGGTCGTCCATGACACCTCACATAGATTGAATGAGTCCATAGTGTTACCAGCAGTTTATTATTGAAAAACCCTATCAAAAACTAAGACCTATGTTATAAACAAACTACGTCCTCTTGGCAAATACTAGAAGCTTTCTAGTACATATGCCACTTGCTCCTTCTAGATGTGAAAGCTGTATCACTCCTTATAACTTGAGTATTAGCATGGCAAGCGCAGGGCAAATATCAAGATTGTCGATATTAAGATTGTGCCAAATCTCAAGCTCTTGCTGGGCTCTAAGCCTACTTTCCGTAAAGAAAAGTTTCTCAATTCAGCTAGGCCAAAGAGGTATTCCTGTACCGAATATCGAGGAGTCACACTATGAAATGGACTTTAAAAAAGAGTTCGGTGCAGGTCCACTTCCCAGAAAGAAAGGTTTGTCGGATGATATGCTAGTGAAGAAAGTAACCCAAAAAAGTACCAAATTTGGTAGGTAGGTAGGTGAAATGGCTTCGAACCTGGTCGCCCAAGTAGCTATTTAAAGCCGTTTTGATGCCATGTAACTCGCCTAAAAACTACGGATGTTACGGTCAATGTATTACAACCAGCCAGAGTTGTTGATAAAATTAAGAATATTCGGGATTCCTATTACAGATAACCCTCTGAGGTCTTCTAGAAACGTGGTTCCAAGGAACCTTAGCCGGGCTCTAGCTAGAGCCAGGCATTTACACATAAATGGTTCTACTGCCCCCCTGGCATTTGGATCTTTGCAGCTTTTGCAGTATTCGTTATACAGAATACCCATCTTTTCCGCATGCGTACCTACTGCCCAATGACCGGTGCAGACTGCTATCAGTTTGCGTGTGTTAGCCCTGGATTTGTTTAGAAGACTTCTCGTCCTCTTTCCATCATAATTTGGCCAAATGGATTTTGATATTGCACAGGTGGTGATGTTATTCCACTTTGTTTGTGCTTTCTTCAAGTAGAAGCTTTGGATATTCCCCTTGGCTACTGCTACGGGTATGCCTGCTAGATTGCATACCTGTTGCCAACATTCCCCCGATCTATCCGGGAAGTGAGCATCTACAAGGATGTTTAGAGTTTCAGCCGCCGATCCTGCCCATGTTCCACGGCGCGCTTGACAAATGTCTTGTTTGAATGACTCTTGGCAAGAATCTTTCTCAACCTGGCTGAGTCCTTCGTGGACTCAATTGACTCGCAGTGTTTCGCCAGGAGCTTGATTTTGCTGTCCATATGGCTCCCTCAGAACCGTCCTGTACTCCTGTAAATCGTTCCTGAAGTGACAGTCGTTGAAGACCCTCCTCAGCTTTGACCTCAGGTAGCTGAGATTTTTGTCCCACCACGGTGGGAAGGTCTTTTTGCTCCTCGAAATTGGACAGGCAACTTTAAAGGCCACCTGAAAACTTTTCTCCAGAGACCAAACTCGGTCGTCAAGACTGTCTGTAGATTGTATAGGCGTCCTACTTCTATGGAGTCTATTTCTGACTATCTTGTCAAATAGGCTCCAGGACGTCCGTTTAGGGTTTCTGTGCGGCTGACTTATTTCTTTTTCCCAGTCTATGTTGAAAAGGATCAACCGGTGATCCGACACTTCCCAGTTTCTTGCCGTAAGCTCCCGGGAGTCTGATGTTAGTGTTATATCAAGGACTTCCTCCCCCCTCCCCCCCGGGGGTGTTCGCCGTACTCGGAAAACTAAAGGTGGGAGAGCTGCCCTTGTTACGTACGTCAAGGTTGTTAGCTAATATAAATTCAAACAGAGACTCACCCTGTTCGTTTATCTCGCTGCTCCCCCAAACCGCGTGCCTTGCGTTGGCGTCGCAACCCATCACGATCGTCTCTTCTTGGTTGTTTGTGCTATCATTTGCGCTACCTCCTCTGAGGAGCGGGTCGATAGTGGGCCATATAAGCCGAGGCGACCGTCATGCTTCGGCCGTTTCTTGACTCGACCAGGACTACAGCAACGTCGTAACTACTGAAATTAGGTAAAAAGAAAGCATTAATAGTATTCCTAACGAGGATACAAGCCCTCGGTTTACCTTCTCCATGTGTCTAAAAGAGGTTATAGTTTCGGGTCTTTAGGCCCATAACCGGTGACCGCCAGACGCATGGTTCCTGCACTAGGCAGATATCAATGTCCCCCTCCCTGAGGACCAGCAGGTTATCCGAGGCGACTTTTGAGTGCTGCAGGTTAATTTGAGCCACCCTGAGCATTGGGTTGAGACTCGCCTGCTCGCCTTCCGAGGATTGACGACCCAGCTCCGCCAGGTTGAGCTCCCCCAGGAGTTTGTTGGCGTCGCCAGAAGATCGTCTTCAGAGAGCATTCTTAGAACGCTCCCTTTCTCCCCCTCCTTTTGATTATTTTTATTTACATTGGGCATACGAGTTTGCAAGTAATGGTTAGTCAGCCCCCGGCAGAGCTAGCATACCGAGGGTAAGGCACTTATACAACCGACCTTGCCCGGGCATCGGAGGGGACCGTTCGCGATCAGCCTTTCAATATACACCAGCTGACCACACAGCCGTCGGCACGGTTTATTTTATTTATATTTATTTTATTTTTAAAAATTTATTTTTATTTACTTTTGAGTTTAAATATTTTCATACTAATAAGAATTTTCTTTTTTGAAGTTATTAAAAATTTTTATTGTTATATCGGCCTACTGATTTGTAAGATCGCGGGTTCGAATCGAGCTCAAGGCCTAACAATAATTTTTTACCATTATTATTGTTATGACAAATTTTTTCTTAATTGAAAAAAATTTTAAATTAGAATAGAAGAAAGAAAAAGTTTAGCTTTTTTAGCTTTGGCAGTTGTCTAAATTTTTTCTTTCTTCTATTCTTATTTAAAAATATGTTCAATTAAGCAAAAATTTATCATAACAATAATAATGATAAAAAATTATTGTTAGGCCTTGAGCTCGATTCGAACCCGCGATCTTACAAATCAGTAGGCCGATATAACAACAAAAATTGTGAATACATCCCAGAGCACGGGGAAAAAGTGTCAATAAAATATGACACTATGGCAGCATTGGCGGCCACCGTGGTGTGATGGTAGCGTGCTCCGCCTATCACACCGTATGCCCTGGGTTCAACTCCCGGGCATAGCAACATCAAAATTTTAGAAATAAGATTTTTCAATTAGAAGAAAATTTTTCTAAGCGGGGTCGCCCCTCGGCAGTGTCTGGCAAGCGCTCCGATTGTATTTCTGCCATGAAAAGCTCTCAGTGAAAACTCATCTGCCTTGCAGATGCCGTTCGGAGTCGGCATAAAACATGTAGGTCCCGTCCGGCCAATTTGTAGGGAAAAATCAAGAGGAGCACGACGCAAATTGGAAGAGAAGCTCGGCCTTAGATCTCTTCGGAGGTTATCGCGCCTTACATTTATATGGCAGCATTGCCATCAAACAAGTCCAATTTTCACATCCAATCTGCAACAGATGACGCAGTGTTGTGAATATCAATTGGCACGAACCAGAATAGAAGTAGGATTAATGAAGACAAACAAAAAACCGCTGTGATGGCTGAATGGTTATAGCAGCGGCGCCTAAACGTTGCCGATGAAGGAACTTAGCAGTTCCCGAAATGGATCTATACAACGAGCTTTGGCAGTTGTCTAAATTTTTTCTTTCTTCTATTCGAATTTAAATTTTTTTCAATTAAGAAAAAATTTATCATAACAATAATAATGATAAAAAAATTTTAAGTTAACACGAAAACTCAATTAAAAATTATTTTAAAAATTAAAGTAAAGAGTACAAAGTAGTTAACACTATATTTACTCCCCTCAAAGAAAATTTAAAACACACAAATTATTAGAGGACTCATGAAATCATATAAACTTATAAGGTGTAAAATTATATCCATTTACACACGCTGTTATATGAACGCACCTAGAAATACTCTTGATAAACTTGATTGTTTATCAGCTGTATTATTGTCAAACAAAAATTTTTTGATTGTAATACAAATTAAAAAATGACAATATTAAGTGAAAAATCAAAACTAAAACGTCTTTACTAAGATACTCTTGTAAATGACTTGTTGATTGTTGGAGATTTCTGATGAAAATGCCTGCTGTAATGTCTGCAAGGTTGCATTCCTTTGAGTTTACCGCGTTTACACAATGAAATGTGCGCGTAAATTTATACAAATTGTGTAAATGATTTTTCATACAAAATTTGACAGTTCGTTTACGCACTAGATAAATTTATACGTTTACACACTTCATAAGGCATTTATAAGGTTACATGAGTCCCCCTATTAATTAATATTAAATGTAACCTTTTTTGTTTTTGTTGTTTAATGTATTTGTATTTTTATTTAAATTAGTGTTAATAAGTATGTTTGCTGGTTTAAGTAAATCAATTGAAATATTTTTAATAGTATTTTTGTATTGAATTGTAAATGTTCTATGTTTCTTAGAAATAACTTTAAAAGGTCCTTCATAAGGTGATTCTAAATTAGATTTACGAAGAACTTTAGCAAAAACATACTCACACTTTTCTAATTTTTTAGGAACGAAAAAGTTTTCTTTGTTATGATGAAAAACTTTAGAACGAACCATATATATAATACGTCTATATCAATACCTTCCTATCTTCCTAATGTGCAAATTTTCTGTCAATCATTACTTGCTGAAACTGTGCAAATGTTTGTTCTGCGCATGCGCGGGCTTTGTTAGTGTTAGGGAATTGTAGTAGCGTGTGGAAAAAAAGTATTAAAGGTGTAACAACGGGTCACTATCCCCTTTACCCAACTTCTGCATACTAATTGTTATAAAATCTCAGTTTAGTCGATTAAACAATGAAAAGGCCAACGAATACAATACAAGGCTTGATGTATTTATTATTTAAACGTGGGCTGCAGCCATACAAAGTACTTTATTTACATAAATGATAAAAAAAACAAGTAAGGAAGGCTAAGTTCGGGTGTAACCGAATAATACATACTCAGCTGAGAGCTTTGGAGACAAAATAAGGGAAAATCACCATTTAGCAGAATGAACCTAGGGTAACCCTGGAATGTGTTTGTATGACATGGGTTTCAAATGGAAGGTATTAAAGAGTATTTTAAAAAGGAGTGAGCCATGGTTCTATAGGTCGACGCCATTTCGGAATATCGCGATAAAGGTGTACCAGGGGTGACTCTATAATGTGTTTGTATGATATGGGTGTCAAATGAAAGGTGTGAATGAGTATTTTAAAAGGGAGTGGGCCTTAGTTCTATAGGTCGACGCCTTTTTGAGATATCGCCATAAAGGTGGACCAGGGGTGACTTTATAATGTGTTTGTACGATATGGGTATCAAATTAAAGGTATTAATGAGGGTTTTAAAAGGGAGTGGCCCTTAGTTGTATATGTGAAGGCGTTCTCGAGATATCGACCAAAATGTGGACCAGGGTGGCCCAGAGCATCATCTGTCGGGTACCGCTAATTTATTTATACTAGCCGGACCCGTGTTTTGTATTTTGTTGCACAACATGCGCACGGGTCTGGCTAGTATTATTAAAATTGTCTCTCTTTGTATCACACAAAAAACAACGCTTCGACATTTTTGATATTAAATTTACTTATAACAGCTGAAAATCTTACGACCGCTAACTAGATTTGTTTTCAATTAATGCATTCGTGGCGCCTACGCATATTTTGTAACTGTCAGTTGGCATTATTTGCTTTTTTGTCGCTTTTTGGTCACTAAGGGCTCCTTTACATACGTATATCTGCCCACTCAGCACAAATCGGTAATGCTATTCTGCGGAGTTATTAAACAATAAAAATTTTATAATACTAATGGAAAACAAAAGCCTACTTTTTCATTTAGAGAACGAAATAGCCTAACGTACAATATTGATAGAAGCAAGACGGCTTCTTGAAATATACATATATTTAAGCCCCTTTTTTACAAAAATTTAACGACAGCCTTGAGATTTTGTCTCCTTCTCTCGTTGTATATCTGTAATGTAATGTTTGACAGGCTGCATAGTTCAGGAGTAGTGATATAGAAGTATTACATACATGGAACGAACAAGCGAAAAATATTCTCTTATTTTGTGAAGAGCGTCATTAGAAAAATCATGTTCTTTATTACCATTTGAAATAATTAATTCACCAGGTATTCTAAGTGTTTGGCCATAAACAAGTTCAGCAGATGAATATTTCAAATCTTCTTTAACCCAGATAAACCCGACTAATTTTTTTTGATTTTTCGGATTGTATGGTATAATTCTGTTTAAATACCCTTCAAATAAAGTGGAAATCATGTTTATTATGTTTTTGTCCCCACCCTTGGGACACAGGGCCCCATCCTTCTGGAAGGTCTTTGGGATGATACCACAAAAATTTGTAACAACAGTTTTTCTACACAATTTGGTTTAGAAAATCCATTACTTTATTTAGTGTTTATTTTTTAGAAAAAAGAGTGGTATACATTCATTTTTTTGTTAAAATTTATATGTTGTACGAAAATAATTGTTCATTTATTCATAGATAAAACTGGATTTCAATCTATTCTTACTACATTTGAATTGAGATTTAATACTATGTTCAAACAGAAAAATAAATTGAGGAAATTTCGATTTGAATTGAGTGCTGTTCATACAACTCGATTTAGCTTACACAATAGTAATTTGATAGCTGGTTGGCTCATCTCTACAGCAAGAACATACCTTTGTTCAGACTGTCAAAATGTGCGTGTTGGTATTAGGCGAATGAAATGGAATGAAAACATAAAACTTTGAAATTTTTGTGTGTTGTAAGAAAATGTGTTCAATGTTTTGGTTTCATTTTGAGTTTGCCATCTTCTTTTGACAATCTCTACTCCAGTGAAATGAAAGACATAAAATCAGCTGATGAGATGAGCCAACCATATAGTTCAGCCGTGCGTAGCTGACGTTTAAATATACTCAATAAACACACTTTACAATGTTGCATTTGCAGTTTGAAACAATTTATTACGCAATTTTTTTTAAATTGGCAATTTATTATTACAATTTATTATATGACAAATTGCGTAATAAATTGCCCAAATAGTATAAATTGCCAATTTGGTGTGTGTCTGAACCTAGTATAAGGATTTGTGCACACAAATTGACGAAATTAAGGCAAATAAACAATCAATAAACAATAACACCTACACCAACAACGCCAACAGTAATTCGAAGTGCATTGAAACAATAGTTGAGGGAATGAATACACTGAATGATGCTGTGAGTTCGCTCAATGCCGCGCATGCAAAATGAAATGAAATGAAATGAACAGATATAGCTACAATTGCGCACATATCCACAAGCTTTGTCGGTGACTGGCCCTCTCACTCCAACGCTCACTCAGCCATACACATTGTGCAAATGTTTCGCTGATCGCTCCCCTCACTCTAGTGCACTTGCAGTTAACAGTGGCCCGTGCCGTCAATTATACCTGTGAGCGCTGCTCCTAAATTTTATGCAATTGGCAATGCATCCAAGACTGCTGCTAACACCGTCACTATTACCAGTGGCTCTTCAATACCTGTTGTTTCTGCTGTTAACGCTATTTCTACGGCTACTTATGCTGATGTCGGAATTGTCGCTGTTAATGATATTAATGATGGTGCTGTTAACAACACTGCTGTTGCCAGCTCTACTAATTTGGGCGGTGACTCTTCTCTTCCCGCTGCTGAGCAATTGTATAGTTCTGCGAACAGCCATAACATTACTGGTACTAGTGCTGTTAGTCAAAATCTTAATCCATTGGCTAATGCACATATTCCTCGGAGGGAGGTAACTGCCGTTCCCCCTCGCAAGACCATCTTCGTTTCAAAGCTGCATGCTTCGTTGTCGGAAGTTGATATCGCTAATTATGTTTGTAGTAAGCTTGGTGTTGCACCAACCAGCAGAATTAATGTATACAAGTTCAATTTCAAATATGACAGAGATATATCATCGTTCAAAGTTTCGGTTCCTGACTTATACTTTGATAAAGTGCTGGATTCTTCGTTTGGGCCGGTTCATTCTGTGGTGCACCTGTATACCAAGAAGCCGAGCAGCCACCCTGTTAAGGATTCAAAAAACTTACATACCAAAGCTGTAGTAGTGTCACAATGAGTAATGCTGCTGTTCGTAATTTAAACTTTAATACTATCTCTTCTTTAATGAGGATTACTCTAAATATTTTTTGTCAGAACGTTAAGGGGTTAAACATCAAACTAGCAGACACGTTCCTTCAAAGCCATGATTATCTTCCTGATGTTCTGGTTTTCACTGAAACTTGGTTGAAACCGACTGTTTTTAATTCTTTTGAGATTTTCAGAAAAGACCGGCTGGGCAGAATTGGTGGGGGAGTCTTGATTGCTGTTCACACTAGGTTTTCTGCGGAGGTGGTGCATTTCGCTAACTCTGACGATTTCGGGTTGCTTTGCGTGCGTGTTAATCTGTCTTCAATGTATAAATACCTTGTAACAAGTTACATTCCACCACAATCTGATATTTCCTTATATTTGAAGCATTCGTCCATAGTTCAATCAGTGGTTTCTATGACCAGGTCCTTCGATTCTGTGGTGTTGCTTGGTGACTTTAATCTGCCTTGGGTGTCTTGGAGTCGTATTGATGGTTTTCTGGTTCCTGCATCTTCCCGTGCTATCTTTTATGATTTTTTAAACGACCTAGCTGATGCCGGACTTTATCAATTGAACAATGTTCACAACAAATTTGGTAAATGTTTGGACTTGATATTTTAGATGAAACTTCGAGGTGTTCTGTAAATAGATGTGATCCGTTTGCTTTGCCTGATGATGTCTATCATCCTGCTCTTATTTTGTATTTTGAATCTCACGATCTTCCTGAGCATAGGTCCAAAGTTGCGTGTGAGACTCCTCGCCGGTTTCTATTCAAGAAAGCCAATTGGTCCGAGCTAATCAGCGAGATTTCAAAATAACCTGGCCTGAGTACGACGGGGATATTGAAGTGAGCGTATCTCACTTTAACAATGTGCTTCACGATATTTTTCACAAATGCATACTTTTATCGGATACCTCGACAGCTTCATCAACTGCTTGGTGCACTAAAGAACTAAAACATCTGAAAAACCAAAATACGCGTTTGTTCAAGCGATACAAACTGTCTATGCTGCTTACTCTATATTACGTCATAAATACAACACCCTCAATAGCAGTTGCAATAAAGAGTATATTAGTAGGATTGGGAGTCAAATTTTTTGTAACCCTAAGGCGTTTTACAGTTTTGTTAACTCGAAAAGAAAGACTATAGGATTCCTTCTACAATAAAGCTTAACGATCATACTTCGAGCGATAATGCCATAATTGCTAATATGTTTGCGGATTATTTCAAATCTAGCTTTTCGAATTCATCCGATTCGGTGCCGTCAGATTATACATTTAGTTTGTCCCCACTGAATTCGGCATTAGTTCCTTTTATTAGTGCTGAGGATGTTCTTTGGCATCTGGAAAATCTGAAAATATCTTACATTGCTGGACCTGATCAAATTCCGCCGGTTGTGCTAAAAACTTGTGCACAATACCTATATCGACCTCTTGCTTGTTTATTTAATGCCTCCCTGAAGCAAGGGATGTTTCCTATGAAGTGGAAAGAGTCATTTATAATTCCTCTCCATAAGAGTGGCAGCAGATCTCGTGTCACAAATTACAGAGGATAAGCTAAACTCAATGCCATTCCCAAGCTGTTCGAAGCCATTGTCACAAAGCAACTG
>JARSSU010000788.1:0-79613 GCA_029619165.1 Eurosta solidaginis
GCAATATAACGAGCTAGTTCAGATAGTACGTTTAACTAATTTCCAGTAAAGATACGTCCGATTTTGGCTCAAGTTATCGTGTTAACGGCCATGCGGAAGGACAGACGAACGACTGTGTATAAAAACTGTGTGTGGCATCAACCGATTTCGCCCATTTTCACAGAAAACAGTTAACGTCATAAAATCTATGACCCTACCAAATTTCAAAAGGAGTGGTTAATTTTTGTTCGACTTATGGCGTTAAAAGTATCCTAGACAAATTAAATGAAAAAGGGCGGAGCCACGCCCATTTTGAATTTTTCTTTTATTTTTTATTTTGTTGCACCATATCATTACTGGAGTTGAATGTTGACATAATTTACTTATAGACTGTAAAGATATTAAATTTTTTGTTAAAATTTTAACTTTAAACAAAAATTTTTTTTAAAAGTGGGCGTGGTCCTTCTCCGATTTTGCTAATTTTTATTAAGCGTACATACAGTAATAGGATTAACGTTCCTGCCAAATTTCATCATGATATCTTCAACGCCTGCCAAATTACAGTTTGCAAAATTTTAAATTACCTTCTTTTAAAAGTGGGCGGTGCCACGCCCTTTGTCCAAAATTTTACTAATTTTCTATTCTGCGTCATAAGTTCAACTCATCTACCAAGTTCGTCGCTTTAGCTGTCTTTTGTAATGAATTATCGCACTTTTTCGATTTTTCGAAATTTTCGATATCGAAAAAGTGGGCGTGGTTATAGTCCGATATCGTTCATTTTAAATAGCGATCTGAGATGAGTGCTCAGGAATCTACATACCAAATTTCATCAAGATTCCTCAAAATTTACTCAAGTTATCGTGTTAACGGACAGGACGGACGGACGGACGGACATGGCTCAATCAAATTTTTTTTCGATCTTGATTATTTTGATATATGGAAGTCTATATCTATCTCGATTCCTTTATATATGTAGAACCAACCGTTTTCCAATCAAACTTAATATACTCTGTGAGCTCTGCTCAACTGAGTATAAAAGATCACAAACGGTCAATTTTGAAAAAGTTATAGCATTTTGAAAAAAAACACCGTAATTCATAACTTTTTTTGAGTTGGATGAAAAAATTTGAAAAAAATTCTGAAAAACGTCTTTCGTAAGCTAGAAAAAGAAGAAAAACTTTCAGCCAATTCTAAAGGGGTCGGGTTCAAAATGGTCGAAATGGGATGGAATACCCCCCCATATGTATATAATTGTATGTATAAATATAAATTTATATGTAAATAGCTATTAAAATATATACGTATGAACTAAAAATTTAAATTTATGTATAGAGTTTTGAAAGGATTACATAGAAAAATGGCGAATACAACAAGCCAAACGCACAAAAAATACCAACAACATTAAAAGCTATGCATACGCAAATTAAAAGTAGTAGATATGTATGTAGGTACACAAAGTTCACTCCACTTACTGGGAGCTTCCTCACTCTAGGTATGTCATCCTAACCGGACAAGTGCGTGCAATAGGGAAAGTGTGGTAACTAAAGTGGTTTCAGTTAGACGGCAAGTGCTGGAGTGTGTGAATGAGGCGTTAGTTGTTGTTGTTATGAAATACAATACTGCTGATGCATCATTTGATGTAGCGAACGCTTACCGCGATTTGAAAGCGCTTATGCGTGTATGTGTCGAAAGCAAGCGGCTGGCTGATCATGATGATGATTATGTTGATGGTCAGTGATAGATAATGATGCAACGCGTTGCAGGCAAGCTTTGTATGGCTGCTGATGGATAAACCGTCGCAGCAGCTGACCGACGTACATTGAATCGCGAATTGTTAAAGCTTGCGGTAAAAAAAATTGCGAATACCAAACATATATTTATGCGATTAAGTGCCTGTGTGTATACCCAGTAGTACAGATTAAAGCAATAAATGCTATACAAACTGACGGTAGAGGAGAATCAACGTATTACGCGTAACGAGTACAAAAGTTACGAGTTACTATATCCTTCACAAAGTTAAGAGTCAGACTTGCTGATCACGCTGGACACAAAGATAGTTTAACTCTGCTAAGTAGGATTACATACTCGAAACTATCCCCAGCGGGCTAGGGAGCTAAGAACAACCGGGCAATAGGTATGACTGTGGGATAAGCGGTAGTAAGCTCTGAACCTGAAGATTTTGCGAGTCTAAACAATTTGAGAGCTCGGCCTACAAACGGCGATAGTGGGAAAGACTAGACACAGTCTAACATACTGGCTGCAAATTCAACATGCTACGGAAGATGCATACAAACAGGGTGTCGATGCTAAGAAGATACATGGCATGCAACGAAGAAACAACAGAAAACAAAAGGAAACTTCTGATGGACATTACCTTTACCGAGCTGGTGTAACGCCTTTTGATAGACATCACCTTTATCGAGCGGTACGGCCCGAAATTTAAACACACTTAAAACAAATCGCTATAAGCTCCTAACATCTGTAAAGCGAATAGCAGCTATGAGAGCACCTTATCGCACGATATTAGTGACAAAAGTTCTAAAGCGAACTTGTAGCGCTGGAAAAAATTTAAAAAAAATATGGGAAGCAAAAAGTCATAAGGACAAAGACCGCTTCCATCTCTTTAACTGGGGAACCAACACTCGAACACCCTCTCATATGGGCCACCCTGTTCAAACAGCAAGTTTCCTGGACTCCCGTTAGAGGACATTGATGACAATTTGTGATTGGTCACAACTATGGGATGGGGCCAGGCACTACTACAGTAACAATAACAACAAAGACCTCTTGATAGTCGTAGGCATAGAAAAAAACGAGGATGCTTTAAGGATGTGACAATACATTAATTAATGTAAGGCGCATAACCTCCGAAGAGGTTTTAGGCCGAGCTTCTCTACCGATCGGGTCGTGCTTCTTTTCATTTTTTCTACAAATTGGCAGGATAGGGCCTACTTGTTTTATGCCGACTCCCAACGGCACACGGAGTGCTTGCCAAATACTCCCGAGGTGCGACTCCGTTTAGAAAAATTTTCTTCTAATTGAAAAAACTTGATTCTAAAATTTTGATGTTGCTTTGCCAGGGGTTGAACCCAGTATCTAAGGTGTGGTAAGCGGAGCATGCTACCGTCACACCACGGCGGCCGCTGTGGCAATACCGCTAGGAAAATGAACAACGAGAAGATGAACAGAATGGAAAAAGTTGAAGATCCGAAGTGCGTTAAAGCAATGCAGCAGAGTGGTAACAAATCACAAACGTAAGACCATTATTCAGAACAGGAGGACAGATGGCATACAGAAAGCTATGAATTAAGTAAATTGGATACGCCCCCTGGAGGAGAAGGAGGGGTCAGGGGACCACTTGTTGCAGCGGCAGTGAATTGGGTGCATTAGGGGTTTTTCAGGGGATTTGTCAAGGTGTGGTTGTTGGGTTGTAGCGAATAAGTTTGCTCCCGAAGGCTTTTGGGGGAGTGTTATCGATGTGATTGTCATGAGCGGATACAGACCTGTACGCTCCGGTAACACTGCTCCTTAGGGTGCTAGGCCGACCATTCGGGAACGCACATTTATATAGGTCACAATAAAACCTCCAGCCATCCCTTCCCCCCTCCCTAGTTCCCTGAGAGAATCGTCTGTTAGTTTGGAAACGGTATTCGGTCGCGAGCTCGAAGGTGAGGTTGACAGTTGGTTTATGGAGAAGCTACTATTGCGCTGGCAACCTGAAAAGTTGCGCTACACAACCCCTAAATCTAGTATGTTTAGTCGGCCCAACGACAGGCATACCTACGCGGTGTTATATCTATCCCCTAAACCGTTGGGGAATTCAATGCGGTTATCAATGCCCAAATACAAAGTACTTTTCTAGCTTCAAAGCTTTCGCGACCAATTGATCACTACACTAAACCGAGGGAATCCTGTACAGATATGATTGTATTATACACATATTTAGCAGCCGAGGCTCTGGCAACACAAGTTCACATGGAACTAGGGGGTTGGGCGGGATGGCGATAATAAGGTAATATGGTTCATTTAAATCGTTCCGAGATGGTCGGGCTGTTTGTAACGGAGAAAACGTGTACCGGGATCTATATCCGGCAAAGGGCTATCAACATCGATAAAACTCCCTCAAAACCTTCGTGGAGTGTCTTTATCGTTAGTACAAAAAACAAAAACAACAACAGGCGTTTTTCACCATCAGGAAGTTTATGGAAATAGTCGATCTACTTCAGCTTAACGAATCACTGACGTTCACACCACCTAGCTGTAAAGAGGCTCTAGAGCGATTGTTGAATCCCTATGTGGAATTATGGCTGACAGAGGTACTCACATGAATGTAGACATATCGGTGGGAAACCCCGTAACAATGCTTCTCAAGGGCAGATTTTCACGGCGTCGTCCACCGGTTTGCGCATTCAGTTATGAGCTGACCATGCAAAAAATAATAAATTTCATCCCACACTTGGAGTGTATGAGGGAGAAAGTATTGAAATTTTGCAGCAGTTGCATCGCGTTGTAAGGAACGACTAGGGTCTGAGTTGTTGTTGTGGCCTCTTTGTAGCTTGTTCAACTTATGGGTCCGCCATATGGTATCGAACGGTTACGAGGTTCCCAGATATGTACATACAGCGCTGCCATGCTTACCATTGTGTCACACTGCATATACAGATATGATGAACATTTTGATATGCGAACCTCGCCTGATTTGGGTTCTGTTTAAGAAGGGATTTGAGCATGTTTGCGGGTTTAATCCCACTTCATTTTATTCCAAGGCCGCTGGTCTACAGTAGGTGGATACTCAACTGGAAGTAGGTTCGACCGCGAAGGCCTGATCAACGGGAGCAGTTACGCCCGTGGAGTCTGGTCTGATTCTGCTCGATTGGCATAGGCCCTTCGGGAACATTCTTGTGGCTGTGGTTGAACTCCAAATGCGAAAGAGCTATTGATCCATACTTCAAAAGAGGTATTCTTTAGGCCTCCAACCATATCAGTGTGATGGTGTGGCTACCCACTACATCAATAGGTACAAGGGAAAGCGGTCTTGAGCGCTGGGTCAAACGTTGATTTGACCGGTGTGTATTAATTCATCGTGAGGTTAGTCCAACTACGTTATCACCGTTTTTTTCCTACTATATTAATAAATTATGCTACTGGGTATAAAGATACAATATAATATTCACTCCAACCCAAACAATGCCTTCTTCACCTTGTTTTGTATTATTTTCTACATTTTGTGCTCGTCGTAACTCTTCCGTTGATTGAATTTCCAGATCCCTTTCATTTGTGTTGTTTGGCCAGCAAAATTTTTTATTTTTTGTGTACAGAACTGAATCTGCCTTTGAATGCAACACCAAACATTGCTACTGCATTTGATTGCATCCCGAATGCATCACAAAAACTGCATTTGCATAGGATTTCCGGTATGTGATAGGAAGGACGGGCGCGCATGGATTTGAAGAAAACTGGGAGTTGTGGGTTAACAGCTATAAAGCTTAACTCATCTATGCAGTAGGCGGAGCATTTTTGTATTTTTTGCATCGTTTTTCAAACGCAAGCGCACATTTTAAATGCAAATTTCGCACACGCACACATAAACACGCACATATACAGTCATATCAGTTCAATTTTTTTTGCTGCATGCAATCTCAGCGCATATCGCGAATTTAGTACGTGTGTGCAAATGTGTGTGTGTGGGTGTGTGTGAGAAAGTGCAATGTGCCATAGCGAAAAAGGGAAAACGCCAGTGCTGCATTTTGCACCACATCTGCTGCACTCCATCTGCATATCACGACATCGCACAGCAGCATAGTCAGAGCAATTGTCCCAATGCGGATTCGAGCGGACGTCCATTGGTGTGTATTGTAGGACAAAGCGAATTTTGCCTTCCAAATACGGGTTAGCATTTTGCCACTCAAATCGCCATTCAAACTTCGCTATTAGAACTGCACTATATAGTAAATGCATTCATAATATGAGGGTTGTCCTAAAAGTTCAGGCACACTGCATATAGATGAGTTTTTAGGTATTTTATTAACATTTTTGAAAAGTTGATATAATTGGTTACGGCGTCAAGAGAGAACACATCGGAGGAGCTATGCAGAATACCGACGTACAGGGATCAGTTAGCTTTGTAGCGCTGACAAGTCCACCAAAGTGACCACGTCTCATCCTAAAATCAACACACTGCTTTTTGTCGAGTTATCAATGATACCCTTAGCAACTCTCGAGATGCTGAGGAAGACTGGCCAAATATATTGAACTGAGAATGATTATCTAGGTCAAACAATGAGAATTAGCTCATCCATTCACCAGGGTGATTTCATGTACAGACTTAAAAGGCGCGCAAACCCTCATCCGGTCAAGATGGCCTGCCATACTCTCACCTGCGGAATACCGAAAAAAAGCTCAAGTGCCCAAAGCGTAGTTCAACGCAGTATTGAGAATGGAGTCATTTTCAGCCTCGTAGGAAAAGAGTCACACTATTTTGCTATACAGAAAAGGTGAAGCGAGTGAGATGCCAACTTGGAGACCTATATCATCAGGGGACACTCTGCCGAAACTATTTTTCGCGACACATGCTGACTGCGCAAAAAAGTGGACGAGAGGCAAAGCCTGTGTAAGCGCCACCTAGAAGGAGCTTTTATAATTTGAAGGGTATTAAGAAGCCAACTATGTCTTACAGGAAGACTTCGCGTAGGTAAAAGGAGTGTTGACTGTTCAAAGGCGTTTACTCCGGTGGCGCCCTCAACGAGTTTTAGAGCGCTGGAAGTACATGGCGTACCGTGCAAAATTATCTATATAAGTAGGGCCAACTGCAACGGCATGACAACACAGAAATCAGAGAGCATCTACTTATCACTATGCATGCAGGCGGGAGGACGAAAAGCAATCACACTGAGCCCGGTTCGACCTATTCGCTCGGTGGCCCAAGAAAGATTCGGCTCACAATGGGGCAATGCTCTTCTAAAAATTTGGCTACTGCTGATAATTTGACGTTAATCGCGGATGCTCCAATCGTCATGAGAAATGCGTGAAGCCGTGGAAAAATGCGTGAGATCCAACGGGCTCAGTTATCATGCAACACTTTCTCTTTTCCGTAGAAAGCCAATTTGCAGGATCATTTATGTGATCTAGAAGCTCATACCGAAAGAGTGTGCATATCTACATCTAAACTTGGGGTATAAGATGTGTTTTACCTCTTAAGCGTTGCAGAAAGCCGGTGAAGGTAGACATGATTTTACCTAGTGTTCCCAATCGAATTCACTTACAGCTATGAATGAAGGTGTCGTCCAAAAGCTAGGTTGGGCAATTAAGTTTTCTATAACATTCAAAGCTGAAAACTCGTTTGGAGTGAGGCTCGACCCATGCCTGAACTTTCCGAAATAAATTTTCCGTTGCCCGTTTATTCAGGGCAACCCTAGCACATTAATAACATGTGTATTTGTGTGCGCAGGGTGTTTCTTATCCCCATGGTTTGTTAGGGTGCTTCCGTGATGTTTTCGATGCATCCAAAATCCGGCAAAACATAGCGTCATCAAACAATGCACGAATGGCGCTTGTCGCAATGCGTTTTTGTTGCATACACACAGAAAAAAAAACGCGACTCCCAAAGCAGACATACTCCCGTTCGAGCACATAAACTCATATTAAAAATCTATGCAGAAAAAGTGATGTAAATCGTAAAGCAAAAAATCGCGGCTATAGGTGGCAGGACATTTTGTTGGTTGAATAATTTTTTTTAGTTTTTGCAACGCAACGCAGGCATACGAAGAGCGAATTTGTATGGGATTGGGTTAAGGATGAGAGATGCACTTTGTACATAGACCAAGTGGTCGAAAGTAAATACATACATACATATGTATGCATATAAGAAACTACATTATTTCATATATATCTTCTTACTCGTTTTTCTAATATCAGGCAATAGTTCCATCGGACGCGTATGAGTAGAGAATGAGGAAAAGGGAAAATAGTGAGATGCGGGCTATGACAGCTACTTTTTAGAACTTCTCACATTACTTTTTCAGATCAAAGTTCTTAGGATAGGATAGGATAGGATGGGTTAGGTGGTAGCTGCCCTGATAAGGATAGCTCACTTGGACAACATGAAGGTCCGTTGTGATACCACATACACCAAAAATAACGGTGACTTAGATTTAGCTACTTAGAGAATCGTTGGGTAGCAAAGATAAAGCTCCGAATGATACCGATCTCAACTTTGGATAAATCCTCGGGAGATCCAAGTGAGTCGCGACCGAAGTACTTTCGCCTAGTTCTGGCAAAAGCCGGGCAATCAAGCATAAAGTGATTTGGTGATTCCACCTCATCATCCTCCATACAGCTTCAGCAGGATGGAGTTTCCAGTATATTGAGACGTACCGCATGGATACCCATGGGACAGTGCCCTGTCAAAACCCCAATGACCATTGATAGGTGAGCCTTAGTGAACACAATTATTTCAGCAGACCTCCTGCCATCCACCTTCGGCCAGAAAGATCTTGCTACCCTGCAAGACGTGGTGGCCGCCCAACGTTTGCTGAGCTGACTCGAGGCCCAGCTATGGAGGAGCAATCCACAGGTGGCCAGCGGGATCCCGAAATCCCTACAGCCAACTTCATCGGGTTCAGCTGTACCGATGCGGGCTAAGAGATCCGCTTGACAGTTACCCGGGATATCACTATGGCCCGGGACCCAGATAATCTTAATTGTACAATCGCAAGCGAGGTCAGGCACTCCCAGACCACCCTCGATCGCACTGTAGTTGAGCTCAAGGCCTTGATAACCGCTTGGCTATCAGAGTAGATGTTAAATTCTCTAACCGTAGTAGCACTGGATAGCATTCCATCCACCGCATCCTTAAACGCAGCAACTTCCGCTTGGAATACACTGCAGTGATCAGCCAACTTAAACTTGCGGCTTAAATTTAGCTCTTGACAAAAGACTAAACTTTCCATCCAGCTTCGATCCCATCCGTGAACAAGTTAACCGGTCCCATGCCCCAGATAATTCCTCTTCCCCACTCCTATCAAAGTTTTTATATAGAATTATTTTTATGACGAAGTTTTTTCCAAAATTGAAAGTTTCTCAGAGGCGGGCGAAGAGAACATTATACTTAGATAAATACGAAACGATTGCAGGCAAGAAGGTTCTAGAAGCTATGCAGAAGATCTTTTACTCGAAAAGAAATGAGGTGCAAAGGATGGACGCTACCTTTCTATCCTTTCTACCTTTTCTAGTATCTTCCAAGTGAAAGTTCTCGGTATAGAGAGGGCGTAGCTCAGTTGGCCAAGGAGTGCTTTAATCTCCCACCACTTCTTGAAAGACCATCAGCAGCAGCAAAAGGTCGCTTCAAGCCACAGTTAACATGGAAACATAACTCTTATATGGATACCTGATCATAGTACCATTTAGGGAACTGAGAAGGCAGACACGTTCTGTAAGATAGCCGAAAAAACCTAGTCAAAATACGATAGTAGAAAAAGAGAGGACCTACTAACTAGGTCAAGGAAATAAATATTTGGATCGCTGTCGCTGAGAGCTGCAGAGCTGAGAGCCTGCAAAACTGGTATCATTATTTCTACATTATTTCTAATTGCTGTTTTTATGTGCAGGTCTTTTTTTCGCTCTTATTTGGAACCCAAATCTATAAATAAAGTTTTGGTTGTAAAGATGAAGATTCGTGCTTTTAGCGAGCTTTGGGCTTTATTGGTCGTAGTGCTTTTGTTTAGCTATATTTTATTAAAGTAAATTGTTAAAAATACACGATTGTGAGCACACAAAGAAATCTATTTGTACTATGGCACTATTGTGAATATTTGATTAGAATTTAACACTGCATTACCGGCAGTTGCTAACATTCGCCAGATGGCAGCGCAAGCGCCTGTAAGTTTTTATTGATAGATGATTGATTGATAGAACAGCTGATTTCTGTTGATATTTGATATGAGACTTTTATATTTATTACGCAAGATGCGCACGGGTCCGGCTAGTCATATTTATAAGCGCTTAACCGCCTAGACGACTTTGGGCGTTATGTAATATTGATGCTAATTATTGTTTGACGATAATTTTCGTAAATTAGGAGAACGAATGATGATCAGGAGCTCATACACCTGACTCACCCAACAAATTGGAAGTCTCCGCCTTCGTCTGCTTTCAAATTTGCATGTCGATACCAATACTTTTCGAAACGTTGCGTTAACGTCCATTCTCACAACATTACCAAGCGAGCAAAGCCTAGGCTCACTATTCACTAACCACCATTGTTTTACATCGGTTCATCAATGCACCATTAATTAGGAATTTGTGCTCCAATCACCGCTCACCGTTCTCCGATTGGACTGGTGGCCTTGGTTATTCGCTCACCAATTCACGGTACACCCATTTCCTCGGTCGTTTTTCGCATCTGAAAAAAGGTTCAGAGATCGACCGTTCCCTCGATTCGACTGCTGAGTTTTGCTATCTAGGACTCCACTTACAAGATGGCCGAATAAGATAGTGGGGGAATTAAGACAGTGGGAGAACATAGGACTTACCAGGTAGGTCAAGCAAAGGAGTGTTTAGGATCACTGGCCCCATTTCCTGTATGCTGAGAGAATGCGGATCCGTTACATCAAGGTAGAGATAGAGGTAGATGAAGAGATATGTAGATGAAGAGGTAGAGCGTAGAGGTAGACTTAGTGGTAGAGGTAGAGGTAGAGGTAGAGGTAGAGGTAGAGGTAGAGGTAGAGGTAGAGGTAGAGGTAGAGCTAGAAGTAGAGGTAGAAGTAGTGGTAGAGGTGGTGGTAGGGGGAGAGGTAGAGGTAGGGCACAGAGATTTCGACTATGGCCAACGATTACAAAATTCAAAAGAACCTGCCAAAAACCCCTTTTCTCTGGGCCTATAAATCGCTCGCTAAATCAAAAAAATAGTAAATGGAAAGTAATATGATAAACAGTTGAAGAAAAAAAAACTAGTTATGACCATACAAGTAGAGGGGGATGGGTGAATCAGCTATGCAATGGACCTGTTTTGATTTATTTCCAAGAGGTGAGAAAAAATCGCGCAATAAATGAGACATACCAGCAATTTCGTTGTATATAATATTGGTACCATGAGAGAGGCTATGCCAGTGCATCAGTATGTATGTATGTATGTATGTATGTGCGTAGTTGCATATGTCCGATGCACTCTATATGCACGTGGCAAAAACAATAACGAAAAACGACTTAGAAAAAAATTATGCGAAATCACTGAGCGAAAAATGCATATACATACATACAAATGCATTATTTACTGTTTTGATTGAGGGAGAGCAATTCATAGATACTAATCACTCGAGTGGACCAGAAATCTCGAAGGCGAGTAACAAAAGCGCGCCATCGTTGAAGTGTAGGGCCTCGGATGGTCGACTAGAGTCGATTGCTATGAAGTAAGGGAGCGCGAAAATATTTTGTATTTGCCTATCCTTTTGCCTCATATCCATACGCACATATGTATGCACATAAGTACTGATACATGTATACGCATTGGGCCATGGTATAGACTACATAGAAACAAGGATGAGAACGAATGCGTGTGCCTGTGAACACTTGCAGTTGGAATGTTGTCAGAGCTTACGACAAAGCCAATTGTTTAGACTTGGTGAAAGTTTTCGGTGCTACGATGATACTGATTGCATAAAATACAACAAGCGCAGCAACTAAACTCCATCCATGCCGTGAGAATGTAGTGGACGCGAGTACCGCACATATGTATCTATTAGGAAGGAGTGCAGCGCCAACTTAAAGTTCGGGAAAAGGGAGGTCCGATTTTTGCAATGACAACAGTCAGTATTGAGTTTGGAGGCGCATATAAAACATTTTGGCGGTTTTGATTTTTTATTATTTTTCAGTTCAGTGTGCATAGGCGCGTTTTAGTAGGAGGATGTTTAGTGAAAGCTGTTACGTGCTGGCAATGCGTTAGAAAATCGCATACACACACACATATACATACACAATGTATTAATATATGAATGCGTATGCGTATATAGAATATGGGCGTAAGTTTGTATAAAAGCTTATGTACCTAAATGCATACGCTTAGGTAGATTGCGATTTGGCGTCATTGTGGTTTGGGGACTTTTTCTGTAAAACGCACAGTGATACAATTCCATCATAAGTATTTTGGTTAAAACTATGTATAAAACATGAAAGTATGAAGGTGGCGTGCTCGACTACCATACCGGAAGTCCTACGGTAAAGTCTCTGGAAAATTTAAAAATACCAAAACTTCAACAGCTGTTTGGCAAACACCCAGGTTGTATTTCCGCAGGAAAAATTGTAAAGTTGCATCCCACAATTGGGAAATAAGCCTCTCTATACTACTACAACAACAACACCAAGCCCTCTCTATCTTCAAAGGTATATTAAATCGCGCCAAGAATATTTTAATAATATCTTGCACTATTTTTGATGAAGTATAAACCATAATTGAAATACGTGATACTTGATGATGTTGTTGTCCTAGCGACCTTGCAAGTTAGGTTTTTCATGAGCTTATTGGCAAAGAAGACCTCTTTTAGTTTTAATGTGTTTATATGGTTGCCAGGATCTGTTCCAACAATCAAAAGCAAACCAAAATAAGCGTCGGGCAATTGCCTCATCCCTCCAAATACTAAGTGTTATCTAGAACCCAGCCTATTGGCTGCTTCTCGAAGCCAGGGTCTTGATCTCGACCGCATAGTGTCCGAATATAAACATTTTCAACCACTAACTCCTGCAGTTCGCTTTTCCTACATTTACAGCCGCAATGAGACATAATTTATAACATGTGAGGTCTGATAGCAATGTCGTTTTTCTACGCCCTTCGTGAGCTTCAGATCTATACTCCTTGGATATGTGAGTTGCTATGTTTCTCCAATATTGCACATATCTTATCAACCGAGGATCGGTAACCAGTTTTTTTATTAGTGTGATTGGCCGAGCCATAGCGCATCACCGTCAAGGGGTACCCAGCACATTATAGGATTTCCTGTTAATACATATATTATAGTCCATAAGGGTCTTCGCGAAGCTTCTTTATGGCTACAAAAAAGACAAGTACACTTACATTCGTACATCCTACAGGCTGCCCGATTACTACAGCGCCTTTCAGGCGGAAATTATAGCCGTGAAGAAGCAGCAGAAATTCTGGAGGAGTGTGCTAAATAGGCCGACCTATTTCGATATTGTATGGACGAAAGTTAACCGATATCGCGCTATCGATTTTTCGATAGGTTTCGGCTCAGGAAAAAAAGTTCCACTACGCATACCCAAAAAATAATTTTGAGCCTGCAAAAAAAAATGGCGAAAGGGTCAATTTTTCGACCAAAACACTCCCAAGACCCAAAAAATATTTTTTTTCAAAAAACTGTTGTAAAAAGTTTTTTCGCAGGCTCGAAAATTATTTTTTGGGTATGCCTAGTGGAACTTTTCTTCCCGACCCAAATCCTATCGAAAAATCGATGGCGCGATATCGGTTAATAAATGGACCCAGTATAGTGCTTAAGCTGCAGTCGCGTCAAATATATATATTGATAGTCAGGCGGCGATTAAGCAATAATCTCACACAGTATTTCATCAAGAAGTGTTCTGGAAAAACTTCGCTCAGGCCGACCGTACATCCATACTGGGTTCCCGCTCATAAAGCAATGGAAGGTAACGAAATGGCCGATGAGGTAGTAAAGGAGAGTACCACGCTCGCTGAAACGACATAGACGTCCCAATTCTACTGGGCGGCAGAGTTCTCAGATCTCGAGGCTGCAATTAAACTAGATCCCAAAAACGTTAAGTATTTGCCAAGAGGATGGAGTTATTCTAACATAAGTCCTTGTACCTGATTGCATTCTTCCGTTTGGTCATCAAACAAATTCTGGTAACTCTGTGGAAACATTCAGTCCATGTGAGGTCTTTGTTAAGCGGCCAGTTCAACCTAACCTACACTCTTCTCCAAACCTTCCGTGATATTTGGTGAATTACCGTAGAATGAGACTGCTTAAATTGCGTGTAAAGTTCTATTTAGCATACTTCTGAATCCCAAAGTCAATGAGCTATTTGATATGACAATTGACATATATAATTTTCTTATCGCTTTAAGGCAGCTTTTGACAGCGCGATCAGGAGTTGCTTGTATGCCGCTAGTCTTTATTAATGTATGTTTCCTAAAAAGCTAATAACCAACATCTCAAAAACTGGAAAGGACGCCTCCAACCATTCGAATCCAAAACGAGGCTTCATACAAAGCGATTTCGTGCGATTTCCTCTTACTGAAGGTGTGAAGGATTTCATATATCTGGGAACCTGCCTCTCCCAGGGATAGCTGGACTGACTTGTTACGAATGGCAATTCGCCTAGAAGATTAAGTGCTAATCAATTATGATTATGATGATATGTATGGCTCGTAAAATGAACGGTGGCAAGGAGTAGGGGACGGCTATTCAAGAATTCAAGACAAAAGTTCTGTGGAAAATGTATGGTCCTCTTCGATATAATACGGTGTGTATCCATGGAAGTTTAATGATAAGATATACGATCTTTGTGCAGACATGAGCATTTTGCAATGAGGAAAACTCCAAAATCTTCACTAAGTAATTATGAAGAAGGCGGACTCCTCCATGATTTGGGAGAGATGGATGAAGGATACTCGAAACGGGTGTTTAAGCGCCATTCACTGATATATGATGATTCAAGTCAGCTTTTTCTTGCTAGCACAGTGTCGTGGGGGCTTTATTCATCCTGTCTTGCTAGCTCGACGTCGGATGGCCAGGCGTTCCATCTATTGGAAAGCTAAGGCTGCTGGCATTTGCCTCTTATTAATACTGCAATGCCGTCAGCTTGATTGGTCCCTTGTGGTGATAACAGCCCGTCCTGCGTCGTGACCTGGTTTACTAATTGCGTGGCCGCACACAGAGCCCATTGCGTAGTAAACGTCCTGTACATTAATATAAAGCTGATTATTTTCAAGACTGTATGTACTTTAATGAAATTCGACGACATATTGTTAAAAGCCACGGCTTTATAGAGAGAAAGAGAGCCGATGTATGGGACGGGTAAGGAGTATGATTAAGAGAGATACGGGGAACGGCAAGTGGAAGATAAGGGATGTGCGAGATAGTGAGTGAGCGCTTACATACATTCGTTTCACTTGTATGTTTGTTTGTATGTAACTCTCTTTTATACCAAAGAAAAATGTTACGCTTAAGCATCGGTACCCATCTTTTCAGGTGGTACGGTTATGTTTGGTTGGTTTTTAAACGGTTTTATTTAGATTGACTCTGTGTTGCGGTCGGCCGTTGTTTACGAATTTTGCAATTAAAATTTAAGTGACTGCCCGATAAACTACAGCTTGAAATTTGGAATATAGTTCAGAACACGAGCCAATGCAATAATAAGAGAAAAAACTCCAATAGGTGGCGCGTGGATCGAAATATTTTCGTATTGTTATCCGATTTGGCTGATATGTTTGGAACACGTATTACATACCGGAATAGAAATCTTACTTACTTACTTAATTGGCGCTTAACCGTCTAAACGGTTATGGCCGTCCAACAAGACGCGCCAGTCGCTCCTTCGCTCCGCCAACCGGCGCCAATTGGTCACACCAAGGGAGTTTAAATCGTTTTCCACCTGGTCCTTCCAACGGAGTGGGGCCGCCCTCTACCTCTGCTTCCATAGGCGGGTTCCGATAGAAACACTTTCTTGGCCGGAGCATCATCTTTCATTCGCATAACATGGGCCTAGCCAGCGCAGCCGCTGCGTTTTAATTCGCTGGACTATGTTGATGTCTGCGTATAGCTCGTACAGCTCATCATTAAATCTTCTTCGGTACTCGCCATCGCCAACGCGTAGAGGTCCATAAATCTTTCGAAGAACTTTTCTCTCGAACACTCCCAAAGCCGCTTCATCTGCTGTTGTCATGGTCCATGCTTCTGCCCCATATAGCAGGACGGGTACGATAAGTGACTTGTAGAGTATGATTTTCGTTCGCCGAGAGAGGACTTTACTTTTCAATTGCCTACCTAGTCCAAAGTAGCATTTATTGGCAAGATGATTCTTCGCTGGATTTCAGTGCTGATGTTGTTGCTAGTGTTGATGCTGGTTCCCAAATAAACGAAGTATTTTACTATTCGAAATTATGGCTGCCAACAGTAGCGTGGTTGCCAAGGCGCATATGCGCTGACTCTTTGCTCGATGACAGCAGGGTACTTCGTTTTGTCCTCATTCAGAAATCGCTTTGTGAAAAAACTCTCGCCAGGTAGCGCAAGGATCAAGATATTCAAAAAATCGTATTTATACTCCGATTAGGCTCATATTTGGAACACATAGTACATACATGAATAGAAAGCGACATATGAAAAAATCGCCGCTAGGTGGCGCGAGGATCGAGATTTGGCTCATATTTGGAACATTTGGCTCATATTGGTCCCGATTTGCTCATATTTGGAACAAATATTAATACAGTCCGGTAGAAGTGCATCAAAACACTTTGGAGTTCGAGGAGGGACAAGCATTCGTGGCGCTGAGTCGAGTAAGTTTTTGGAAAGGGTATGTATTGGGACTTAGATTGTAACAAATTGTAAGGAATGAGTCCTTGTAAAAATGGGTCACTAAATGAACTAATAGAATGAGAAATAATAGGCAATAAAAAAGACTAAAAATTTGAAATAAAACAATTTAAAAAAATTTCAAGTTAAATGGTTGTATTGAAAACAATACTTACATTAAAGTCATAATAATACTAAAAGCTGGAAAATAATTAGGTAGTTCCTAGGTAATAGTCATCACACTCCTTGTCAATCTAAAGCGTTGATCAGACAATTAAATAAATGCGTTGGGAGCGTGAAATTTCTAAAAATGTGAACCTGACTATCAAT
The DNA here is from genome assembly GCA_029619165.1 of Eurosta solidaginis. Classification (NCBI taxonomy): domain Eukaryota; kingdom Metazoa; phylum Arthropoda; class Insecta; order Diptera; family Tephritidae; genus Eurosta; species Eurosta solidaginis. The sequence goes on from JARSSU010000788.1 coordinate 16,845, forward strand.
ATAAATTTTAACACGTCCAACGCGTTTATTTAATTGTCTGATCAACGCTTTAGATTGATGAGGAGTGTGATGACTAGTACCTAGGACCAACCTAACTATTTTCTAGATTTTAGTATTATTATGACTTAATGTAAGTATTGTTTTCAATACAACCATTTAACTTGAAATTTTTTGTTTTAATTATTTTATTTTCAAGTTTTTAGTCTTTTTTAATTGCCTATTATTTATCATTATATTTAGTTTATTTAATTATGAATAAATCAATGTGCTTCTTTTAGTTAATACAAAATTCATTTCGTTTCATGTTTGAGCTATATCTAGACACCGTGCAGCGCTTTACTTTGCTCAAAGTGATTGAGTGAACGCGTCAATTTATGTTGCAGCATTTTAGGCGACATATCGATTCGCGAGTTTTATATGCGCCGCAATATATATGCACTACTAGAGCACAGAGGAGATATCAAGGTGAAAGGAATGTGTATGCTGTGTATGCACTATTCAAATGATGCGATGAAGCTGTGGGCCATTGAGCTATGTACATATGTAAATATGTATGATATTAGATGGGAGAGTGCATTTCAGGTTTGTTTTTTTTGCAAATGTAGTTTGCATTGGATTGAAGGAGTTGCAGTGTTTTGTATGTATGGTTTTATGGATGATTAGGATGGGAGCTTACATATATACATACAAATAGAAATGCATGTGTATAGGGTAGGAGTGCGTGATATATAAAATTTACATAAGCCTATGCGTGGAATTTCGTGGCAAAACGTCATCATTAATGCAAAACAACAACAAATGCCAGCCCCACATGCATTTTGCAAAGCAGTGACTTTGCAAACAAAGCAAACGCCCTTCATGCAGCCTCTTTCCGTATACGATTTGATTGTGTTTTGTTTTTTTTTCTCTGCGCTGTATTTGGACGCGGCCGGCATTTGATGTGCGCTGATGCTGCTGGGGTTGTTAATGAATGTTTTGGTGTGCCTTACTTACTACCCATTGCCATTTGGCGCGTTTGCTAGCCACTGTATGCTGTGTGTTAACGTTGTCGATGTCGTTTACCGAATTTTGAATACCATTGCAACAGAAAACTGCTAAACGCGAAGAAAGGCGCGGCGTTTATCAGCTAACGGCTGTGGCAGTTTTCTAAAAAATTCTTTTCCAAATATAAATTCAAAAGTTCAACTTTTCTTAGCATAAAAACAAAAACAAAAAAACAACAACAACTACAGCAAAAAGCCAAATCTCCAGCCAAATATCCAGCAGCAATAGAAATTTTCTTTAGTTATTAGAAACGCCGTAACAACAACAAGAACAATAGAAACAATAGCAAAAGGTAAATAGCGTAGCAAAACTGTACACTTGTTGACGTTTAACTGAGTATTAAGAAGAGAAAAAAAAGAACAACAACAACAAAAAACAAAAAAGGTGCAACAAAAAAAAACTGACTGCGAAAAAAAATTGTGCATGAAAAAATGTAAAAGAAAAATGAGAAAACTGGTGAGATAAACTGCATAACAAGAAGACACCAAAAAAAAATTAAGAAGCAGAATTAGTGTACATGAAGTATGTGAAACTCAAAAGACATAAGAGTGTGAAAAGCGCAAATTCAACGAAATGTAGTTAAGAAGGAGTTACAAGTGATGGATGGTAAGACTTAGACAAAGTGTTAGAGCAAAGGCGGCAAGTGAAAAGTGTGCGAAAAATTTATTAGGGGGTATGGTTTATTGTGTACAGATAACGACGCATCTTCAACTTCAGATACATAGTATATATCTGCTTATTTAGTTAGAGAGCAAGAAGAAAGGATTTCAAAGTAGATATACGAAGAAGAGAAAGAATTTAGAAACATTACTAAAAAAAGAGGAAACAGCGCTCAAGTGAAAGAAGAAGAAGAAAACTATATACAACGACTAATGCAGCAAAACCTACTACGCATTCCTCGCATTCCTAACAACTTTAAGAAATACTCGCTTAGCACTAACATTTTCAGCCCTAACTTTTTTCTAAAAAAACTTTAACTACAGCAATTCGCATCATAATATAAATCAATATCCCAGAACAAGCTGTGAGCTATAGGACCTTCTAGCGTGTCTACTTGGTTCACTAACTTAAAAATTTATTTTTCACTTCGACTTTCTACTAAACTTAAAAAAATGAGTTACTGCAAACTTTTGTTCTCAAGCTCACACTTACAAGAGCACGCTGCGCTTTTAAACGGCCCCACAACAACAATGCCTATAATTCATTCTAGTTTGGTCACACCCTCCTGAATGAGCGCAATGAAAAAAGCAAAGATGTGACAGTCATAAGAAACAAATAGATGACAAAACATAAATTTCAATGGCATATTTGTTGAAATTTTGATGTTGAATATGAAATAGCAACAGTAAATGCAGCAACAATAGCAAAGTATAACAATAATTAATTGAACAACAAAACAGCAAAGAAAAATAACAAGTAAACTACAACATGCAAGACAATAGCAGCAAACAACAAATCAACAAGAAATATTCAAACAAAAAAACAAACCAACTACAAATACAACACACATTATGAACAAAACATAATAGGTAACAGCGCCAACAATTACAACCAAAAATAGCAGCAACAAGCAAACCAAATAGCCAACAAATAAGCTAAGCTAAATATAAACCAGCTACAAAGACCGAATTAACAACAGCAAAACCAGCAAACAAACAGAAAACAGCGTCGGCATATGTGTGGTGAGAAACTAAAAACAAACACTTACTGCCACGTCACGTTACCGTAAATAGAATACAACAAATACGTCTGAATTTAATTTCAAAAAAAGTAACTTTTACCGGCCATTTTGATTATTTGAATTTTTGCAATTGAACATTTTGATAAAAACAACAACCACAACAAAAGCACAACATTCATACATCGTTTCGATTACAACTTTTTGGCCATAACACTCGTAAGAATATATGATATATATATATGACATGATATATATACATGCATGAATTTTGGACCTGTTTACATAAGCAAAATTCTATAAATTCAGACGTTTAACACTTTTGGCGTCGATTTTTTGCAAAACATAACAAAAAAACTACGAAATTACCTGAATCAAAAGTAACACAAAATCAACAACCATAAAAAGAAAACAAAAAGTAAACAAAAAAAGCCAAAATTTAACGAAGTAACAAAATTTTTTACTAAAACGTAATTTTAGGGCAAAATGAAAAATTTATTACCTAAATTAGTCATAATTTTTACACAACAAAAACAAAAAAATTATTAATTGAAGAAAATTCCATAAAGCACAAAGTTCTACACATGCTGGCAGTATGCTTACAACAATAAATACTCATTACGAAATGCTACAAACATCATCATCATCATCATCATTAGTCTATGGCGAAAATGCAAAAATATATCTGTAAAATTATGTTGTGATATATTTGATGTTTTGACAGTCCAAGGGTAAGTAATATTTTGCAGAATTTGCTGCCCTGACTTGTATTCTATATGTCCGGACAGGCCAAAAGTCCGGCCTTGCAACTATGGAAGGGCTCAACCAAATGAGACGAATTTTACTTTCATAACTACGCTCATGCCGATCATAAAGCAATAGAAGTTAACGAAAGGCCGATGAGTGGGCAAAGCAGGTTGCAACACTCGCCGAGTTGAGTTGACGACATACGTGCCAATCCGTTTGGGAGAAATCAAAAGGAGGCAGGAGTGATCCATCAAGCAGGAAAGGCGTAGACAAAAGCGAGGGGCTGCAAAATTTCTAAGATCATGTGCAAAGGCTACGATATTAGACTCACAAAGTGGCGCATATCTCTGAAGAGAGAAGACTTAAGGCTCACGATGGGCATACTGACTGGGCACTGCCTTCTGGCGTCACATGCTTATAAGTTAGGCCTCGTCAGTAACAGCAAGTGTAGGAAGTGGGAGCTGCAGGAAGAAACGTTTGAGCACGTTCTGTGTTCATGTCCTGCGCTCGCCAGGTCAAGACTTCAGCTGTTAGGGTTACCAGATCTTGAGGCAGCAATTACAATAATACTATGGACACATTCAGTCTATGAGAGGTCTATGGGAAGTCTTTATTGACCAGCCAGTTCAACCTAACCTAACCTAATCTCCTTTCATACAGAACTCTTCTTGTTTCAATAGGAACCATTGTATCAAATTTTAAGGCAATATCTCATTTAGATCAAACTTTATGGCGAAAAAACAGATGCAAGTGGGGAGAGAGAGAGAGAGAGAGTTGGTTTAGGTTTTATCGGCGACAACTTTGTAGAACTAGTAACAAATATTTTGAAGATACTTAGGGTAATCGATTGGTAAAAAATTCCTTTCATTTTAATGAGCCATTCTTTAGTTATGTGGCCGGATTTTTATTCTGTCTTTAAAAAATAAAAGTTCAAATTTAATTTTTATTTGTGGACTTTTTGAAAAAAAGCCCGAAAAATTAAAAGGATGCATGATTTGTCATAAAAATCCTATGGTTATCCCTGGGATCACAAAAACTAACACCTAAGAACATTTTTTTCCCCAGACTTTTTCGACCCCAAAACAAACTTTTAAAATAAGTCCCTGTTTTTAACTCTATAAAGGTATCTTGCATGCATATAATATGTAATATAAAGTGCAAATAACTCAGATGCCTAAAAAAACTCTTTGAAATCTCGTTAATTATTAATTTCATGATAAACAAGTAAGGAAGGTTAAGTTCGGGTGTAACCGAACATTACATACTCAGTTGAGAGCTATGGTGACAACATAAGGGAAAATAACCATGTAGGAAAATGAACCGAGGAAAACCTGGAATGTGTTTGTATGACATGTGTATCAAATGAAAGGCATCAAATGAGTATTTTATGAGGGAGTAGGCCATAGTTCTATAGGTGGACGCCATTTAGGGATATAGCCATGAAGGTGGATCAGGGTTGACTCTAGAATGCGTTTGTACGATATGGGTATCAAATGAAAGGTGTTAATGAGCATTTTAAAAGGGAGTAATCCTTAGTTCCATAGGTGGACGCCGTTTCGAGATATCGCCATAAAGGTGACCCTAGAATTTGTTTGCACAATATGGGCATCAAACGAAAGGTGTTAATGAGTATTTTAAAAGGGAGTGGGCCTTAGTTCTATAGGTGGACGCCGTTTCGGGACATCGCCATAAAGGTGGGCCAGGGGTGACTCTAGAATTCGTTTGTGCAATATGGGTATCAAACGAAAGGAGTTAATGAGTATTTTAAGAGGGAGTGGGCATTTCTGGACCAGGGGTGACTCTAGACTTTGTTTGTACGATATGGGTATCAAATGAAAGGTGTTAATGAGTATTTTAAAAGGGAGTAATCCTTAGTTTCCATAGGTGGACGCCGTTTCGAGATATCGCCATAAAGGTGGGCCAGGGGTGACTCTAGAATTCGTTTGTGCAATATGGGTATCAAACGAAAGGAGTTAATGAGTATTTTAAGAGGGAGTGGGCCTTAGTTTCTATAGGTGGACGCATTTTCAAGATATCGCCATAAAGGTGGACCAGGGGTGACTCTAGAATGCGTTTGTACGATATGGGTATCAAATGAAAAGTGTTAATGAGCATTTTAAAAGGGAGTAATCCTTAGTTCCATAGGTGGACGCCTTTTAGAGATATCGCCATAAAGGTGGGCCAGGGGTGACTCTAGAATTCGTTTGTGCAATATGGGTATCAAACGAAAGGAGTTAATGAGTATTTTAAGAGGGAGTGGGCATTTCTGGACCAGGGGTGACTCTAGACTTTGTTTGTACGATATGGGTATCAAATGAAAGGTGTTAATGAGTATTTTAAAGGGAGTAATCCTTAGTTTCCATAGGTGGACGCCGTTTCGAGATATCGCCATAAAGGTGGGCCAGGGGTGACTCTAGAATTCGTTTGTGCAATATGGTATCAAACGAAAGGAGTTAATGAGTATTTTAAGAGGGAGTGGGCCTTAGTTCTATAGGTGGACGCATTTTCAAGATATCGCCATAAAGGTGGACCAGGGGTGACTCTAGAATGCGTTTGTACGATATGGGTATCAAATGAAAAGTGTTAATGAGCATTTTAAAAGGGAGTAATCCTTAGTTCCATAGGTGGACGCCTTTTAGAGATATCGCCATAAAGGTGGGCCAGGGGTGACTCTAGAATTCGTTTGTGCAATATGGGTAACAAACGAAAGGAGTTAATGAGTATTTTAAGAGGTAGTGGGCATTTCTGGACCAGGGGTGACTCTAGACTTTGTTTGTACGATATGGGTATCAAATGAAAGGTGTTAATGAGTATTTTAAAAGGGAGTAATCCTTAGTTCGATAGGTGGACGCCGTTTCGAGATATCGTCATAAAGATGGACCAGGTGTGACTCTAGAATGCGTTTGTACGATATGGGTATCAAATTAAAGGTATTAATGAGAGTTTTAAAAGGGAGTGGTGGTAGTTGTATATGTGAAGGCGTTTTCCAGATATCGACCAAAATGTGGACCAGGGTGACCCAGAACATCATCTGTTGGATACCGCTAATTTATTTATATATGTAATACCTGCCAAGATTTTAAGGGTTTTTTATTTCGCCCTGCAGAACTTTTTCATTTTCTTCTACTTAATATGGTAGGTGTCACAACCATTTTATAAAATTTTTCTAAAGTTATATTTCGCGTCAATACAACAATCCAATTACCTTACCATATTTCATCCCTTTTTTCGTATTTGGTATAGAATTATGGCATTTTTTTTATTTTTCGTAATTTTCGATATCGAAAAAGTGGGCGTGGTCATAGTCGGATTTCGTTCATATTTCATACCAAGATAAATTGAGTTCAGATAAATACGTGAACTGAGTTTAGTAAAGATATATCGATTTTTGCTCAAGTTATCGTGTTAACGGCCATGCGGAAGGACAGACGGGCGACTGTGTATAAAAACTGGGCGTGACATCAACCGATTTCGCCCATTTTCACAGAAAACAGTTAACGCCATAAAATCTATGCCCCTACCAAATTTCAAAAGTATTGGTTAATTTTTGTTCGACTTATGGCGTTAAAAGTATCCTAGACAAATTAAATGAAAAAGGGCGGAGCCACGCCCGTTTTTAAATTTTCTTTTATTTTTGTACTTTGTTGCACCATATCATTACTGGAGTTGAATCTTGACATAATTTACTTATATACTGTAAAGATATTAAATTTTTTGTTAAAATTTTACTTAAAAAAAAATTTTTTTTTATAAGTGGGCGTGGTCCTTCTCCGATTTTGCAAATTTTTATTAAGCGTACATATAGTAATAGAAGTAACGTTCCTGCCAAATTTCATCATGATATCTTCAACGACTGCCAAATTACAGCTTGCAAAATTTTTAATTACCTTCTTTTAAAAGTGGGCGGTGCCACGCCCATTGTCCAAAATTTTACTAATTTTCTATTTTGCGTCATAAGTTCAACTCATCTACCAAGTTTCGTCGCTTTATCGGTCTTTCGTAATGAATTATCGCACTTTTTCGGTTTTTCGAAATTTTCGATATCGAAAAAGTGGGCGTGGTTATAGTCCGATATCGTTCATTTTAAATAGCGATCTGAGATGAGTGCTCAGGAATCTACATACCAAATTTCATCAAGATACATCAAAATTTACTCAAGTTATCGTGTTAACGGACGGACGGACGGACGGACATGGCTCAATCAAATTTTTTTTCGATCCTGATTATTTTGATATATGGAAGTCTATATCTATCTCGATTCCTTTATATATGTACAACCAACCGTTATCCAATCAAACTTAATATACTCTGTGAGCTCTGCTCAACTGAGTATAAAAATGTGTCTTTAATTATCATAAAACAGCTTTCTCAGGCAAAACATACTTATAGTCTAGCACGTTTAATTTACTTTTTATTCCCCTTTTAACAAGAGGCATTTGGTAGAATTGTAAAATATTTGGAAGAGTTACAACTTTGGTGTCCCAGGAAATATTGTTTCCTGTACAATGCCTGAATTTTCATACTGAAACTTCAGCTCTCTACCTCTGGCCTTTCCGCAGTTCTTTACCATAAAAGGGAAAATCCCGAGTAGATCTTTAGCAATACCTAGCAACTGCTCGATGCATCTGAAAAAAATTTGAAATAGTGGTGGAAGCAGAATTGGTGGAATTTCCAAGTTTTCTAATTTACTTGCCTTCTGCCGCATCTATAGGGACAATCGCCGATGCCTCAAAGTTTAAGAACCGTAGAGCAAATTTAGAGAAAATCTTCTGTACCCGCTAATCCTCTTGATCGCTAGCTAACTAAATGTCCTCATCACGAACACGGCGTATTCAAAGTGGGAACGCACACAATTTGTAAATAATAGTTTTAATGTATACGGGTCAGAAAAGTGTGTGCTGTTATGTCGTATAAGTTCCAGAACTGCTATGTCTTATAAGTCGAATATGCTATTACGATAGTGAAATGGATGTGGCTGTTAAAAGATGATGTTAAAAATAAGCCCCAATTCTGCAGCTTCATTGACATTCCGCAGAATATCATTTATTGCTTACTTACTTACTTAATTAGCACTTAACCGTTTAAACGTTTATGGCAGTCCAACAAGGTGCACCAGTCGCATCTTCGTTGGGTTAACTGGCGTCAACTGGTTACGAGGAAGAAATCTCAATCGTTTTCCACCTGGTCCCTCCAGCGTATGGGGAGCCGCACTTTTCCTCTGCTCCCTTAGGTGGGTTCCGATAAAGATACTTTCCTAGCCGGAGCATCATCTTTTATTCGTGCAACATGGCCTAGCCTGCGTAGCCGCTGAGTTTTAATTCGCTGGACTATGTCGATTTCAGCGTAAAGCACGTACAGCTCATCATTAAATTTTCTTCGGTACTTGCCGTCGCCAATGCGTTGAGATCCTAAATCTTTGGAAGAACTTTTCTCTCCAACACTCCCAGAGCCGCTTAATCTGATGTTGTCATAGTCCATGCTTCTGCGATATACAACAAGACATGGTATCAGGCCAATGATATCAATGTCGTCAGCATACGGCAGTATTTCACGCCTTTATAAAATATTTTCCAGAGCGGCTAAGCTCTGCAGCTAGTATAATTTTCTCCGGCATAAAATTAAAAAATGTCACCCTGTCTGAAACCTCGTTTAGTTTCGAACGTTTAGGAGATATCCTTCCCTATACTGACTGTACTGGTGTTGCTTAACATCGTTTTGCAGAGCCGTATAAGTTTTGCGGGGAAACCAAATGTCGACATATAAGCAGCTTCCGCTCGTGTTGTGGAAGGCGGCTTTGAAATCGAGAAATGTCAGAAGACGACAGCCTGGCTAGGCCACACTGACATACTCGGCTTAAGGGCTAGCTGAGGGTGTTCCCTCGGCAACGTCTGTCCACCACAAGGTGCGGCTGCAAACGGGCATCTGTGAACCGATTTAGTTGGCTGGTTCTGCAAGACTTGGTACAGTTTGCAGGACGACCACCTTGTGGACTGGGCAAAGAGAACTAAGATTCCAATCGTCGGCCTGTATTCGCCCGATGTATGTGCCTTACAATCACCTGGCCGCCATATTTGAATGGCTCTGCATTTTTTACACCATAAATAAAAAGCATAAACATCACATTGCAGTCTGTTATCGTCAAAATAATCTTAGACAAACGCTGCTTTGCGGGACTCCTAATTCAGCCTCTTGCAGATACCAACATCTTTAAAATTTAAAAAACTATTTACCAATTATCATACAAGATTTGTTGAAAAACTAATCTCAGTTGCCTGACTGCATGATACAGAAACTGTTCATTAGACGCATCTTCAGTCTCAACACAGCCAGGAAAGATTTTACTTCCTTTAATTAGGTCCGTTTCATGTGTGTCCACAAATTTCAGTATAAAATATCAGAGACTCCACAGTTCAAACTATTTTTGAGTAACTTGCCGTGGAGCTAAATTCAATATAGTTTATTAATAAATTTGTACAGGTGAGACTATTGTCTCTTAACGTACATCAACATTCGGATCTTATACAATATTTCGAATTTCTAAATTTATTTTTAATATATATTATGTTAAATAAGTAGTTTATTAAAACTAATCGTAGAATTAATATCAACTATTCTATGTGTGTATATTTGTATGAATGCACAAAAATAAAACAAAATAAGAAACAAAAATAGAAGAATGACTCTGATTCAGAAAAATTAAAAAAGATATTATGCATGTAATATTTTGCAAAAATTCTGATAAATCCAATTAAAAGCGCCTGTTATTGCGTCATTTTTAATGCCATTTGGTAGTGAGTTCCATAATTTTATAGCACTGACAAAGAATGTTCTGGAAGATGTAAGATACTTATAGCGTGGAACAATAAGGTTGCCAGTTCTGTCGGATTTTGAAAAACGTAAATTTCTAAAGAGGTATTCCGGTTGCCTTTTATGGATTAAATCATACAGGCACCCCAAATTGCGATAATTCAGAAAGCTAACGATACTGCAATTAAGTTTCTTGGAGGAAAACTGTGATATATGATCAAATTTCCGCCTAGAAAATATATATCGAGCGCAGCTGTTTAAAGCTAGCTGCAGCTTTTTCAGTGACTCACTGTCAATGTTTCCGAAAACGATCCCCCCAAAGGATATCAGTGGAACTATAAGAGTTCTCACCAATTTCAGCTTCACATTAATTGGAATTAGATCTGCTGAATGCCACAACTTTCTTAGGACGTAGTATATTTTGCTTAAGATATAGTTTACATGGTCCTTGCATCCAAGGTATGAGTTCAACTTAAATCCAAAGCTCGTAACCACAGACTCATAATTATAAAATAGGCAATATCGTAACGAGCTGCCGGTAATACGCCAAACACATTGCCCATGAAGATATGTGCTGAAGGTCTTCATTCATTCTGCACACCAGATCATCAGATATGCCAATCGGACGAGAAAGATATACCTGAGCATCATCAGCATACAGATGTATCGATACGCTCTTGGTAGTATAGGTCATATCATTAATAAAAATAGAAAATAGTATTGGACCGAGAATGGATCCCTGTGGCACCCCTGAATCAAGGCGTTTCATCTCCGAGCAGATAGTTCCAACCACTACTTTCTGTAAGCGACCTCCAAGATAACTTTCAAGCAATCTTAAGGAACTATCAGGAAATCCGAATTGTTTTGCATGACTGTAGAAAGAAATTGTTCATATCATCTGGATTTAAACCGCATCCTAAATTAATTTTTTACCCGATACCTAGGGATCTTAAATTTTGGCACAGATTTTTAACCGGCAAATCAGTATCAAGCTTCGTTTTATAAAATTCTCTTTAGAATTCTTAATTAGCAGCGTAGCATTATTCTGGCTTGGCGATTAAAACTCCCAAGCTGTTTCCGTCACGCTTCCAACGGACTATATAACTTATTGCGTGCTCTAATAGCCGACAACAATTGATCGTGAACCATGACTGTTTCCTGCTTTCAGTTTTGACTTCCTTTAGTGGAACATATTTATCAAACAAGTAAAGTACTTGCGATACAAAAAAATTAAGTTTTTCGAGTAATATCAGAGGATCCACACTTCGTTCAATGCAACACCAGCCTCATATGCAAGCTCAGAAAGATTTACTGCTTAAAATCCCTGTAGTAGAACTTGTTCTATTTGTGCACTTAGGCTATGTTATATGAAATAACAACATGTCATGGTCAGATAATCCGGCAGGGAAAATTGGTCATAATGGAGCACTTCGGAACTGTTGGATGTGCACATCAAATCTAGCAACTATGTTTACAATGGGTGAAAGTCGCGTAGGATATTTGTTAACGACATCTAGTCCTATGGAGTTCAGTCATCCGTTAATTTTAGACATCGTGAGTCATTGTTGAGTATATCCGTGTTGAAATCTCCACAAAGTAATATATGCTCATACATGTGCGAAAATTGGGCCATTGCGAAAAGTAATTATCTACTTAAATGTTTTATTGGGGTTGTATACACATATAATTAAGCATTTATTAACCCATCCCAACTTCCAAGAAAATATACTCAAGAGGATCATCTACACTTGACTTAAATTTATTTGTGAGGAATATTTGCTTTGCAGTATATGGCAACTCCCCCGCCTCTGGCACCCGTTTTCCTGTCGTTCCTATTAACTAATAACCATTTAATGCATACATGTTATCACTAATATCTTCCCTAAACCAGGTCTCAGTCACACATAAAATATCTATTTTTGAATCCTGCAGAATGAAGTTCATGTAATCAAGCTTAGGGGTATAAAGCTACAAGCGTTATGTGACAGAGCGAGAAAGTCTTGAAACTTGGAACATATTTTAGAACCCAATTACAATGACAGCTTTTGTTAGATGGTGCAGGGATGAAGATTTCAAAAAATTGTCGAGATATTTAAAAATCTAGTTCAAATTTCCGAATCTGGAAATTTAAGATCGAGTATGAGGTAACCTTGCGAGTGAGCAAGAGACTTGAAACATTTAACATAGTTAACAGAAGTCTAGAATTCAATTCTTAGCATTATAAGTGGGCAGTGATTGCGTATTAAGAGATCTCTGAAATCCATAATGGATATGGACTCTCGAAGCACCATGACTCACCCAATATAGTTTTCCATTTTGGAAGCCTTCGCCAATACGTTCAAATTTTTTGCATGTCTGTTATGTAAAGTTTCTGCAGTTTCATTAATATGACTAAGCTTTAAGATGGCATACTTGAATTCTGAAAGTACTAGTGAACTTATTTCATATACAAGTAATTTCACTAAACTTGAGCTATCGTCTTAGTTTTCCTCTGGAAGACTCTAGGTTGGGTTGAAGTGGCTGTTCGAGGACATACCTAGGCCATTGATATTAGACCCGCTACGATACTACGAAAAAAACACCTTAACTTTCCTCTTCGAACCATTTTGATTACCTAATATTTGCTACCAGGTCCTTGACGTTATGCTCCAGAACCTGGCTCAGATTATCTAGAAATAGAGCATCCAGAAAGCGCTGCCCTGCACTACTTAGTGTTGGGCAGTTGCAGATGAAGTAAACTACCGCTTCTTCCACCTCGTGTTCGCCCTAACCTTTCTGCATGCGTTCCCATAAGGAAATATCCAGTTATTGTCCCTACAAGTGTGAAAATTGTACACGTGACGGGATCTTTTAAGATCCCGTTTTGGCCAGGTTTCCTTCGATGTGCGACACCGTGGTGTTTGGAGCCATCTTTCTTCCGCTTGACGGTGGATGAGCTCTTTCAGCATTAGCTTGCATGTGGCAAGGGGCATACCTTAACGTTCTTGGCCAGGAAGAATCTGCCTGTGTAGTACTCTGCCTAGCGAGTTCATCTACAATGCAGTTTCCCTCAATATCCCTATGTCCCGCGCGCCATTTGAGGTGTAGATGGTTGTGTTGGGTCATATCTTGAAGAGATCGGCAACAGTTTCGTGCTAGTTCAGAATTAAAAGAGTAGGAGCCAAGAGATTTGATGTCAGCTGTCGCCGAAAATAAAGATTTATTCGCCGGCATTGTGTATCCCTTTCCAAACTGCGGCTTCCATCGTGTCTAAAACTTCTGCGTGGAAGATGCTGCAGTGATCGGAAGACTCTGAATGTGTTATCTTTTCTTAGTTTCTGTAAAAGGATATAGCAATCTTCACATGAACTTAGAATAGAGAGTAGAAGCTTATTAGTAAGACTAGCTGTTTAAAGGAACCAACTCTATATCAAATGCGCTGTTTGTGCTGGACTCTTATTGTCGATAGTAACGGCTGAAATTATTTTTTAAGAAGAACACCCTAATATAGTAATTAATCGAAAAGCGCCTTAACTAGTATTTTTTTAAATGCTTTATCTCAGAACTTTATTCAAAACGCCCTTTATGGGATAGAGTATAGAGCTTTCAAAATGGCAGCAGAGAATATTTAATCTCAGCAGTCACACAATACCGATACCAACGGCAAACAAGCCCCGGTTTTCAGTACGACTTTAAACTTCAGTTTAAGTTGACTAGAGCTTAAACCTGCCATTTCGGCCGCTAAAGCCGAGATAGGCAACACAATTTTATACAATAAACAAAGTGTTTGAACTTTAGTCAACTTAAACTGGAGTTTAAGCTAGCACTGAATAACCGGGCCTTAAGTTCACAAAGTTTTTGCGATACTCTCTATACTTAATGTTTTTTTAAGTTTGAAGTATACTTTCAGGCGTACCGTATATTTTACACAGGTATGCTCCTAATTATCATAACAGGATATTCGTTCTCAGGGGGAATATAAGTGATTCGAAGTATATGTAGACGTTTAACGAAAAGAAGTTTTCATGGTTAAACTACGCTACGCTTGCTAAGCGCTTTCCTTTTTAAGACCTTAGAGAACAGTTTCTAGGCAATAGCAGCCACATCTGCACAGTGAACCATTTTTGTTGGGTTTAAAGTGGATATATTCCTTATACTATTTCTCCAGAAAAGAAACGGCAAGACATTGCAATTAAGCTCATTCCCTAAAAAGAAAGAGGTGAGATAATAAGTCCCTCAAACCATTGGAGATCACCTTTTTTAGTGCTTCTCACAACTTTACTGAATCGTAAGAGGTCTAACAGTGAATCTCGTAGAAAGCATGACTTACAATCCGATGTAGAAGCAATAAAAGGAAAACAGTACCACTGGGTAGCGCACAAATCGAGCGAAAATTTACATGGCGCCTTCCGCTTTATTTTAGGTAGCTTCCCAATAACATATGTAAATGTTTTAAATTTTCCAAAGAGAGCGGAATTTGAAATCTTAAGAATATTTGAGCGCAATGCACTAAAAATAAAGTCATAGTGCTATTTTGTTGGACAATTTTTACTCCGTGCTCAGTAGTAAATTAAAATTTTTGTTGCTAAACCTATTATTTGAGAATTTAATAAACAATAACAAAATTGCGGATGATCTAGGTATATGACGCTTGCAGCAAAATTTATGTAGAAGCCTGCGATATTGCAATAAATTTTAAAGCGAATTCCGCTAGCTGGCTTACAGAAAGAAAATTTAAGAAAATTCGCCAAACCATGGAAAAGTAGCGCTATCGTCTTTTGAGTACTTTTTATTTGATCTAAAAACTATAAACTTGCAACATAATTTGTAGCTCGTTGATGACACAGGTCGAAAAAAATTGGACCCAAAATCTCTACTTGGTGTCAGAACTTTTAAATTTATTCTGGTTTTCGAGTTATTTGTACCGGAAAGTGCAAAAAATAAAAAGTTTGCATAGCTTCACTTTTGATTGGAAAGAAAATGTGAAACACCTTTCGGAAAAAAATTGTCAAAAATTAATGCGAGTTTTCAGTGACCTAAGGATTTGTAACTTGTTAGACTAAAATGTCTTACGCTACAATTCTACAAACTCAAAAAAAATTCTGCAAACTCTTAACAAAAGGTTCCAAATTTTCTTAAATTTTTTTTAGTATATTGATTTTTAAACGGTTTTATTTAGTTTGACACTTAGTAGCGAACAGAATTTTGTTGTTGAAATTTAAGTAACTTCCCGATAAGCTACAAGCTTGAAACTTGGAATATAGTTCAGAACCCAAAAGCGATGCAATAGTCAAAAAACTCCGATAGGTGGCGTATGGATCGAAATATTTCGAGAAATGTGTGGTCCGATTTGGTTCATATTTGGAACACATAATACATACATGAAAAAGCGACATATGAATAAAATCACCGCCAGGTGGCGCAAGGTTCGAGGTATTTAAAAAAATCGTATTTGTGGTCCGATTTGGTTCATATTTGGAACAAATATTAAATAGCAGTGACATCAAAATACTTTGGAGTTCGAGGAGAGACAAGCACACGTGGCGCTGAGTCGAGTAAAGTCTTTGGAAGGATTATGTATTGAGGACTCAGATTGTAACAAATTGTCAGGAAAGAGTTCTTGTAACGATAATAATAATAATAATAATAGCCGTGTTTTTAACACGCGTATATCCGTTTACGTTTAAACTTTATATGGACTGCTAAGCGACAAACTTTAAATACACCTCTGAAATTGCTGCGCTTAAATTTTGTTCTACTAAATTTCAATACGCATTATACTCAGATGTAACTGAAATATGTGTCTTTGTTTCACCCTCTACACTAATTCTATATATTCTATGTGTGTCCACAATTCATCGCAACTGATTCAGCTATATGTTACACCCTATGGCCATCAGAGCGTTGTGTCTCCGCTTTTCGGTACACCCTGTTGCTGTAGAAAGTTGTTTAACCACAGCCGCTAGATGGGTCTCCTAAGCATTATCTAAGCGAGGATAGGACAGTTTTCTTTATGGTAAAAAGTAAATCCGTTATATCAAATGAACTGGAATGAGTGTTAAAATCATGATACAAGCACCAAAAAGTTCATTTAATTCGAAATTAGTTCTACACTGGCTCAAAAGAAGAGATGTATAATGTCTTCACACTCGTGATGGGACTTTAATGTTTACTTCGTTTAAGAGAATTGGGCTAGAAATCAATCCATTCAGTAGTTTAGCCATAAATATTACGCCTAGCATTTTTCTATGGCTTGCAAGAGTTGGACGATTGATAAGCTTTAACTGACTAGTATAAGGGGGAAGATTATACGTAGAGTCCCACTGAAAATTTCTTAAAGAGAAAAGTAGAAATTGCTTTTGTACTGATTCAAGTCGATTTGCATGAACTTGATATTTAGGATTCCAGACTATTAATCCGTGTTCTAGTATCGGTCTAACTAAAGTGGTGAAAAGTGCTTTAGTTAAATAAGGGTCACTGAATTTTTGGACCACCGCTTCACGAATGAAAGAACAACTCTAGCCTTATTGGCAGTACCATTAATATGAAGGCTGAAACTAAGTTTAGTATATATCGTGACTCCCAAGTCCACAAAATAGTTTACTGATAGAAGACAAAAATTATTAATTACATAAGAGGCTGCTGGCAAAAATCTCCGAGAGAGGCACATGAATTTACATTTATTGAGGTTAAGTGGCATTGAATTCACGTTGCACCAAGTAACTAGGCAGTTTAAATCGTTCGTCGATAGACGCACAGGACCTAAATATGTTACATCATCGGCATACATTAAGATTTTGGAATATTTTATTGTGGTACAAATATCATTAATAAATAGCAAGAACTGAATTGGACCTAGATGAATGCCCTGTGGGACGCTAGGGGTAACATCGATGGCATTTGAAAGAGTATTTTTAAAAATAACTTTTTGCGCTCGACCGCAGAGATACGACGAGATCCACTGGATGAGACCAGATTGGAAGGCAAGCCGATTAAGCTTGTAGATAAGTAAGGAGTGGGATACTTTATTAAATGCTTTACTGAAATCTGTGTGAATAACATAGGTATGAAGATTGCCTCTAAATCCATTAGAAACATGAGTTGTGAATTGAAGTAGATTAGTAATGGTAGGTTTGCCTTTACATAATCCATGTTGCGGTTCTGCCTTGAAAGTAGAAATGGAAAAAGTTAGCTGGTTGGTAACTATAGCTTCAAATAACTTTGGGATGAGAATGAAGCCCTTAATCTTTCAAAAGATGTTCACAAATATAATCAAATTATATACGAAATATATAAAACAAGTGAAATGAAATTAGTGCGACGGCTCAATAGCATTAGGGCATTACCTTTAGCTTTTAAGCGCAGTTTTCTGTGCAACGGAAACCAGCAGCAATGGCGGGAAAGAAAATGTCTGCTACAAACAGGGAGCGGAAATTCGGGAAAACGTACGTGATTACGCAGAGTTATACATATATGTGGGTCCTTATATGCCTTTTAACATAATTATCTTGGAAATGCACAACACATATGCGTAAATTTTTTATGCTTGTGTTAAGGTATTCTCTAGTTCGTTGTTAGTGTATTTATTTTTCGTTTTTCTATGCACGTAAGTAATGGATTTTATATAGTAAATAAAATTTTGAGATACGCATAAGTGAGCATGCGCAGAGTTTATGACGAGTAACGTTTCTTCTACACAAAAAAGAAGATATGTTTTACATATGCAAGTGGGGGGCTAATAAAGTGCGTTTTGCATGTCGGCTATTTTGTATGTGCATGCTTACATAAAATAAAGCTTAGGTGGTAAAGGAGAGCGAATAGAGTCAGGAGGAGTAAATTTAGATGGCAGAAATCATGCAGACAAACAAAAAATCTTTCAGTGAGTGAAAATATTTTGAATATTGGGCAAATTATAGCTATAGCTTCTCTATGTTAGACGCATCTGTTATGCAAAATTGCATTTTGCGCACAAAAGTATGCAGCAAAAAATGCAAAGCAAGCTGGCTACATGCATAGAGGTGGATATGTATCAAAACAAAATGCAATGATTTGTTGTTGTACGTACACACATACATACAATATGTAAACAAAGTAGTGTGGGTAACAGTGGTTGTAGGCCTTCCACCAAGTATTGTGCGAAATATTACAAATATGCACTATGTGGCAATGCACTACACGCATTATATTTGTCTCTTTTCAGCATAAGACATATTAGAACTTGTTTTGTATATGGCTAATGCACACACAATTTGAATGTAGCAATGAATGCAATGGCACATATGCATTTCATTTGACTGAAGCTGAAGCTGCCGTTGCATGCAATTGCATTCGCATCTGCTCCTACCAAATACCAAATAAGGATGTATGCTGATGCGCCTAAATGTACGCATGCTGCATACATATGGTTGCAGCTATTGCACACTAGAGGGAGTCTGCCTAAAAAAATGCATTTTAGATTTTGCACCAAAAAAAGTGAAGATAGAGTGCGTAGATGCACCAGCTATTGCAATTGCGCGATGGAAGTGCACATGCGAGTCTAGCACTCAGCACGTGTAGATATATATGTAAAATCATGAAAATTATGATTATATAAAGTTGCATGAGCCAATGCATATCTAGTTTTAGCCGGGAGGCTCTATTGGACGTTTAGTTGGTTGCGTTCTCAAAAAATTTGAACACAGGCCTATGCGTAATAAATATGTGCATATAACTTTCCTATTATGTTCTTTGCTTGTGTTATGTTTAATGCCAATACATATAAACATACATACATATATACACATAAATACACAAGGATAGGCTCGTAAAACGTTACATTGGGAGGTGGTTCTAAATGCAGCGTGGTAGAGGTCCTTAGCGTGAATGGCGGTACTCAGGTCATTTCAAGAAATACATACTTACACTGATTTTAGGTTTTTCTGTTTACTGCGAAGTCGGGGTCTCTCTCCACACACAAACAACTTGTTTTCTTAAATGGGAAAGATATTTCGTTATAGAAGTTTCTTCCTCAAAATAATGCAAATTTTCAAAACACAACGAAGCCAGACGAGTTGTGGGAGCTCTTTGAAGTATCATCAATAGCATTGTATACATCCCGATTACTCTACGCTGGCACTAGTAATATATAACAAGAAGTAGGACGGGACTGTCTTCGGCTGTGGCGACGACTTCATACCTTTCATGAATGGGGCTGAACAATAATCTTATCCCGTTCGTAATCTCCAAATAATCGGATGTATAAGATAAGAAATATATCGTGAACAGATGTGCATACCTAAACGATTTTAAGATAAATACAAAATAAACAAGTAAGAACGGGACTGTCTTCGACTGTGCCGAAGACTTCATACCTTTCATGAATGGGGCTGAACAATAATCTTATCCCGTTCGTAATCTCCAAATAATCGGATGTATATGATAAGAAATATATAGTGAATAGATGTACATACCTAAACGATTTTTAAGATAATATAAAATAAAAAATGGCAAAAACCCCCTTATCTGAACGATGGGTTTTATGGGATATATACTATATATAGCTCCAATCGAAATGATTTTTACAGGAAATTTTGCATGATATATTAGAATAAATATCACCAAGTTTAACGTTTTATATTGGAAATTGAGGGAGAAATTGCCAAAATCTTTCTATCTTACGATCGGTTGTATGGGATATATACTATATATTGCTCCGATGAAAGTGATTTTTTCAGGATATCTTCTATGATATATTAGAGTACATATCACCGAGTTTCACGTTTATACTTTCTAAATTGCGGCAGGAATGACCAAAATCGTCTTACCTGAACGTTTCGGTTATATGGGAGATATATGTTATAGTGGTCCGATCCTACCGGATCCGACAAATGTCTAATATAATACAAAAATACATCCTTGTGTCAAATTTCGTTGAGATATCTCAAATTTGAGGGACTAGTTTGCGTTCAAACAGACAGACAGACGGACGGACGGACAGGCGGAAATGGCTATATCAACTCAGTTCGTCGCCCTGATCAATTCGGTATACTCAATGGTGAGTCTGTCTTCTATATTTCTCAACGTTACAAACATCGGACTAAAGTTAATATACCATTTCATGTTCATGAAAGGTATAATAAACTAAACAGTATATACGTAGTAGTTAATACAATACGAGATTTTTGCAGTTACAAAAACTTCAAGTTTCTCTTTTTAATTTTTGTATTTTTAAGAACAGGAACCTGAAAATTTTATTAATTGTTAAACCAATAAGCATACTCATAATCAAATTTTGTCGCTCCATTTTTCTTATTTATAAAGAATATTTTTTTCATTTAGATTGAACAAAACTAAAAAAAGTTACACTTTATTGCGGACTTTTAATTCATATTTACTTATTAATTTTTTCTTTTGTATATTATTTCTTTGCAATTAAGAGCACTTTCCAAATTAATTCAAAATTATTTATAAAATTCACATATAAATTTGACAAAAAAATTTAAAAGGAATCTTAGTTTTAATTCTTTGATTCAATTATTTTGTTACTATTTTTATTTTTTTTAATTACTATTAAAATTTTGTAATAAAAAATTAAAATTAAAAAAAAATGTGTAACACTAAACTTTTGCGTACACTGTTGTGGTTAAAGGTTTTATAAAAAAAATTAACAATTGTGGTTTTTTATCGGCTTCTTGATAAAAAGGATTTCAGGTCCGAATTCTCTCCCAAATTGAAAAAAAATTCTAACTTTTCAATTATAGAAAATAAAAAACATAACAATAGTTATAAAAAAAAATTCCATTAATTTTTCCATTATTAATTTTCAAAATTTGGACTAAAAAAATAAAAAATAAAATATTATATTTTTAGCTATAGGATTTTTTGTCTTAACAAATAAAAAAATTTAGACAATAGCCAAAGCTCGTTGTATAGATCCATTTCGGGTACTGAGATCCCGCGATCTTGTAAAAATGTCTCTTCTTAGATATTTTCTTGTTTTTAAACACTTTATATAAATGTTTTATTTATTTTTTTGTTTAGATTTTTTTTAACAAAGTGATTAAAACTGAAGTTAAAAAAATTTAAAAGGAAGTATTATTATATTTGTTACAGACTTTAGCTTTATAAGGATCATTTAGTTTTTTAGATTCGAAACTGTTTCCACACAATTCGCCAAAATTTTTATTTTCTCCTTTAAATATTTTTTTGTGGTTGCATTTTTTTTTATAATATTAGTTGTGCTTGCGATAACAGAATGTTCAAAATTAAAGTTAAAAAAAAATTGTTTTTTTTACAAATTAATTAGTATAACGTATAACTTAACAAAAAAATATACAATATTTTTATAGTTTTTTATTTATCTTCTTGGGGTTACAGATTTGCATAAATATTTTTTATTTGCTTAATTATACTTTCTATTACAAATTTTTTTAAATTTAAATATAACATATAATAGGTTTTATTTGTTTTGTTACATATTCATATTTTTTTAGTAAAAGATATTATTGTAATTAAAAAATTGAGCTAAATTTTTTTATATATATATATACATATATATAGATATATATTATGTTTTTCTTGTGTTAAAATTGTTTAAATTTCCACATTGTCATTGCGCAAAAATATACCATAAAAACTTAAAAAATTGTTATTGGTTTGGTTTTTATTATAATCTCATTTGGCATAAGCATTTTTCGTTTATACATTTGTCTTTGCAATAAAAACCTTCTAGATTTTCAGTTCGAAAAATGGAAAATATTCAAATAAAAAATAACTCATCCATACACATAAGCTCATATACCAAGCAATACATACATTTTAGGTAACACCTACCGTTCTGTTGTTTTTCCCTTTTTTCAAACAAATGCAGCAGCTACCGAAATTTTGATGTTGCATATTTATAGGCGCACTAGCAGGCAATCATGCTGTGCATACTAAATAAAAGTGAGAATGGGTGCTAGGAAGAAACACTTTGTATATTTAAAACTATGTAAAGGCGCGAACTTGCCATATGTAAGCCTATAGAAGCATACACGCATACAAACAAGCAAATATATGCTTTATTTACACATAGAAACATACCGATGTGATTTTGCTACTATAACTCTAGGCCTATCCGAATGCATATGCCTATTTTTGTGTGTGCATGCGGATAAATAGAAAAAACTTCTTGTACATATATATATGTACATACATACAAATGTAAGTATGTGTGTGGCCTAAAAGGTAGATGAAAGTGGCAGCAAGGATGCAATTCAAACTCACAAGTATTATGCATATGATGCACGAGTATGTTGCAGTAGAAATAGGAAATTGTATGGACAGAGTTAACTACATATGAATTTTGGTATGTGTGTATGTATGTGAGTGTGTGCAGTGTATCTACAATTCGCGCGCGTAAAAAAAAGTAAATATAAGCGCGACTAAAGAGCAGTAAGAAGAATTCAGCAACTGCACGGGCAGTATTCTAGACGAAATTTAACAACAACAACGCGAATAACGAGAACGTCGTTTTGTCATAGTCATCGTCGTTGTCGTCATCGACGTAGTCATTCACGATGATGATGATGATAGCATTGTAGCGGTGTATTTGGTATATATATGAAGGTCTGTTTGTGTGTGTGTGTGTGAAAGTGTGTGCGCGTATGCAGTTAGAACGTGTTTATGGTGATAATAGCGGTGTGGTGTTTGACTATGGCAATAGCGGCATCATCATCAACATCTCCAACAACGTCGCTAACTTTCACGATAACGAGACTTATGTATATGGCGACTATTGAATTCGCGCCCCGAACGCATCCATTGCACGAAATCAGTTGGCATACGGCTTTTGGACGTCTTTTGAGTATAACATTGCTTTTTTATATTAACGGGTAAAAGACATAATAAACGCAACGCAACGCAATACAACGGTCGGTTTATGATTTTGAATACTGTAGTAGCGCACGGATGCGCCCATCATCAAAACGTGCCAAACTCTTGTTGAAGAATGCCAAATGACGGTAATCAAAAAACTAGAACGAAATCAACAAAATACGCCAGTATTATATATAATTGTAATATAGAAATGCGCGCACAAACATAAATATATACATATATAAATATGTGTGTGTAGGTGTATATACATATGCATATATATAAAATAAAAAATTAAATAAAATATAATAATTAAGAAAAAGCAGCGCGTGTGAATGAGCAGCAATAGAAGCAACCAACTGAAGCAGCCGCAGCACTGCATTTGACTAAAGCCGTAGGACTAAAGAAGCAGAAATTCTAGAAACGCGCTTCTTATATTGTTATATATATATATATATATTAATATGTATATAATATATTATATATATAAAATATTATATACATACATAACATAAAATATAAAATATATCTGATGCTACTGCTGCTGCTTCATGCTCTATGCATACATACAACAAAAGTAAAACTTTGCTTGTTGCTGCCGCATTAGAATTGCTTGCTGTGTGTTGTGAGTGACTTGCCTGCGCTGCAGTGTGTGCAATGTTTGTGTGCTCGGCCATATAACAAAAACAACAACATACATTTGTATATGCGCGCATATAAAAATAATATTTAATATTTAATTACATGTAAATGAAAAGCAGTTATATGTATGTGTTAATTGTATTGCGCTAATGTGACTAAGTGATATGATATACAAATGTTGTGTATAGATGTGATGTGATATCACATGCATACATTGCTATGTGAAAAATTGAAAAAAAGAGAAGGCAAAATAAATTGCGTTCGTGATTTGCAAAAACCAAAATATTATATAGTAGTGCGCCAATAAAAAATAAATGCCGCAATTACAAACTGAGGGTGACATTTATAATTAAGCGCACTTCAAAGTGTATAACCGCAAAAAAAAATTATTTAGCTACCCTTAAAAAGAAAAAACAAACAATAACTTCAACGCCTAGTCAAAAATCAATAATTAACGTGTTTTTTCTCGCTCTTTTTTTGCAAATTTTCAAATATATAGAAAAAAACATACCCATTTTTATTGTGTACGCAAAAAGTATTACATAAAAAAGTTACTCATACGCCGCACATAAGTTAACTTAAAAAACTTGTATTGCATTAGGATATTGTATTAATACTTTTTGAACTGCATTCATTTGATCAAACGCTTCACAACAGTTTAACAAGAAAAGTTAATAAAGGTTCACACACCGCATCGTCGCCGCCGCTATTTTCGTCGTCGTCGTCGCCGTTGTTGTCGTCCTTTCTATTTGTTGCGCTCCTGTGTTTTGCTGTGTGTTTCCTTTTTTCACATGTGACTTACTTAATTATATTCAAAGTAAACTATTTTTAACATAACTTTCAAGTTTTTATATTATACAGTTTTTGCACAAAAAAACACATCAAATATTTAAACTCAAAATATTTAAACAAAACAAGCAATTATGTGTACTCCCTCAAATCAAATTTAATAAAGTAAATATAAATTATATACTCGTGTCAAAAAAATATTAAACAAAAATTTGTGTAACGGATGTAACGCGGCGGCGACGACCAACACGACAACAACAAATGTTCAAGAAGAGCAAAATTAATCATCATCATAATCAATACAATTTGTTGTCGCCGTTGTCACTTTTTTTGGTTTATATATGCTACAACAACAAATGCAATATTGTTGAAAGCCACTCAACGTCGTCGACGATGATATATTGCATGCGCTTGATGTTGTTGCTGCTGAGACTCTGTCTAAGAAAACTATTGCAAATTATGGAGAAATAACATCTGTAAACTGTCCTGTAAGAAAATTAAATTTCTTATATAAATATTTTTAAAATAATTTTATAATATAATAAAAGTATCTACCTTTTTGCAACTCTCAATATAAATATTTTTTTTTATATTAAACAAAGTTGCCTTTGTCTAATACAAACTAGTTTGCAAAAAATTATGCGCCTAAAAGTATACATCATATATGATAATGACTGAGGTATGACTACCGTACTCTCAAAATGGTGCAAAAAGTTCTACTAGCATGTTAAATATTTAGCTAAATAAAGTATAACTTAAGGCCGCTACATTATTCATAAATATGAATGTAAGTATATTGGCTAGTATGGGCGAAAATTTAGCATACTTTAAGGCGGCTAAAAGTTTCTGACAGCATTTATTGACAATCTAGTTTTTGAGATAGCAGAGATAGCATTAAGCCTGTTTTGAGAATTTTGAGATGGGTTTCAAGTATTGCATATTTTTAGGCGATAACAATTTTCTCAGAAAGTTTCTGCCAGCTCTTATTGACAATGTAATTTTTGATACAGCTTTAAGTTATTTTCAGAAATTCTTCAGGATTTTTCTCTCCGTCTTAACTTTTTTTCGCTTTGAAAAAAAAATAAATAAATAAATAAAAATTACAGCCGCTGTGAAAAGCAAATTACAAAAATGTTAAGCCCATGTATTAAAGATATGACAAAACTAATATATATTTCCAAATTTGTCTATGCTTTTTGTAACAAAAGTTTTCACTAACAGGTTTTACAGAGAAATTCGATAATCTAAACTGAAGCTAAGCCTCAGATGTCAAAGCAATAACATCTGTCGAAATTTTTTTTGCATAGATACAAATATATTTAAAAAATGTGATTCTAGGAAAAAAACAAAAAAAACCAACAACCGAAGTCTTCTCTCGCCTTTTGGTTGATGTAATAACAACCTAACTTAATATTTTTGTCATTTTTGTTGAAATATAAAACACTCATTTGAAAAATGTAAAAAATAGTTTGGCTGTTATAACTTATAGTCATTGCTCAAATATTTTTTTATGTTTTTTAAAAACATTTATCTATTTACATTTTTAAAAAAATGGGATACGACTTATCTTGAAATAAGTACTGGTAAACAGCATAAAAAATTAGTTTTCAACTTAAAAAAAATATTTTTTTGCTCTAAAATATATTACGATAAATGCCACAATTAAGTTAAAAAAAATCTAAAATATAACGAAATTTGAGTCTTTTCATTAAAATCCTAAAATGGAAATGAAATCCGAAAACTTTGTCAAATTAAAGTGGTTTTTTCGACTTACGTTTAATTCAAATCACAAGTCGAATTTCCAAACTAAAAACTATATTTGTACTATGGCTTTAAATTCAAGGTTATAGGTTTTGATTTTGAAGAATAAGCAAAAAGTGTGTTTTGACCTTGAAATGCCAAGCTTGCGAAAATTGATTCATAGATTGAATACATTTTTGTATAAAATTTTTATTTTCTGTGATGTGTGCATGTATGCAAAGAGAAAAAATTTCATACATCCGATACAGTTTTCGCCAGATTTGTTTGTTTCACTTCATCTTTCTCAGAACAAGAATCGGTTGGTTAAAATTAAATAAATTTTGACTTTTATTTTCGGCTTTATAACAAAGTGAAATCTTAAATTTTATATTTCATGTCAGACAAATTTAAGTAAAATTTCAACTTCATTTAAAAAAAAATTATATATATATATACACAAATCTATTAAACAAACAAAAAAAAATCCAAACAAAAAAATACAAATAAAAAAGTTACTGCTAATGAACATTTTAAAAAATCGAGACACTCAAGATTGATATCTCAAGTCAATACAAATTTTTATAGCTGCGCTTAAAATTTCGTGAGTATAATGATTTGGAAAAAAATTTTTAATTCATAATATTTATTTTGTCACCCTAAAATACATCTAGGTAATATGTAAATTAGAAAAAATTGTTTTTGTTTTTATTGGCCTATTGATAAAGTATTCAGGTTCGATTCTAGCTCAAGGCCAGAACAATAATTTTTTCTAATGCACAACTATGTTATTTTTTTTAATTTTTCTATAATTGAAAAATTGTATTTTGTTTTTGGAATAGTAAGTAGAAAATTTTTCAGACACCTGACATAGCTGCGCAGATAGATCCATTTCGCTAACCATATAGCTATACGCGCAGCGTGCCTAAAGCGTATTGATGATGAGTGCTGAAATGGATCTATCTGCGCAAGTATGGCAGGTTGTCTGAAAATTTTCTACTTACTATTCCAAAAACAAAATACAATTTTTCAAATATAGAAAAATTAAAAAAAGTAACAATAATTATCATTAGAAAACAATTATTGTTCTGGCCTTGAGCTCGAATTGAACTTTGAATCAATAGAAAAAATAATAAATCTAATTTACCTGGCCGGGAAATAATTTTAGCAGCATTATATTTCTAAATGAAAGTCAAAATCTTTTGGTGGCGAAGGCAAGTAGTTTTAAAATGAATATCTCTTTATCAAGATTTTAAAAGTTTATTGATTAC
This sequence comes from Eurosta solidaginis, assembly GCA_029619165.1. Classification (NCBI taxonomy): domain Eukaryota; kingdom Metazoa; phylum Arthropoda; class Insecta; order Diptera; family Tephritidae; genus Eurosta; species Eurosta solidaginis. The sequence continues at coordinate 44,373 of JARSSU010000788.1, forward strand.
GTAGAAATAAATTTCTTGTTCTGTGAAGAATCATTGCGCCCATTGAAAAGAATTAGTTTTCGATCGAATAAACATAGCAAATTGAATGTATTACGGCATTTAAGTTGCGGCATTGATCTCGCGAATCATTCAATACCTTTGCGTTTTCTGAAGCGAAAAAAAGGTAGTTAATCCTTATAACTTTGAAATTAACATTAAACTGCATAGGAACAAAAATCTCTTGTATTATAAATACTTGTATATACTAGACTAAATGCACTGGCGTTGGACGATATCAATTTTTAGAAAGGTGATCTTCTTTTTAACAATTGCATTAGTTTAGCTATATAATACTTTTCGAGCGTGTGAATTTATAAAAATGATGATATAATGTGAAATGTCATACATTTTAGTGTGTCGATTTTAAAAACATGTATGAGCTACTTTTGATTTTAACGCACATTGAGAAACCAAAGTTTCGTTTAGATCTCCGCACGGTTGCAGCCAAGATGAATAATCAAATGCGTAGAAAGTGCTTTCTAGCTACTTTCGCCATGTGACGTTCTTTCAAAGATTTTTCTGAAGCATTTTGATATTATCTTCCTCGATGCTTGAAGTTTTAAAGACTCTTTGGTGCCAATCTCCGCATGCTGTGTAGGGCTGCCAAATATTCCGTATTTTCCGGACACATCCCGTATTATTCATGAAATTTTACAGATCCCGTCGGGAAGCTATTTATTCTGTATTTTCGACAGTTTATTTTTTATTAATTAAATTTTGGTTTCTCAACAAGACGATCCTACGATTGGACATGCACTGGGTAGCACAAGGAGATGGCAAAGAAATTTATTGTAAACTTAAAATAATAGAATGAAACACAATATTTGAAATCTGTATGAGTTTAATGAAATGAAACCTACTTGTTCTTCTTTTTGAAAACCAATTTCGCGCCATAATTTTCCCTGTCGAATTGAAAAAAGAAAATATAGTTTTAGAAAATATTTACCTAAACGAGATTACAGCCTACTTTTACAAAGTATGCGTAGATATCTTTAAACTTGTGTTCGATATCTTCTTTGTTGTACATTTGTCCCGCTGAAAATTCCAAATCTCGTATTATGCAAAATTTTACATTTAGCAGCTGAAATGAAAAATTTTAGAAGCCAAATATTAATATTCTTATGACTGCTCTTTTGTCCAATAGTTGATGTTTTTAGTATAAATTGAACTTTAGCTCTTACACCAAACTTTTTCTTTAAAAAATTTATTTAATAGTTGGGCATATTTAGAAAAGCAAACAAATTATTTGTTAAAATGTGAATTTTACTATTATTGTTTATATAAAACAATTAGAAAAAATGCTAAAAACTAACGCTTCTCAACTTACATCAAGTTCGGTTGTTATACAAATTTCGAGCAGACTTTGGCTGTTTTGCATTCGCATCACAAAATCTTCATTTTCTGATCAAGAGCTTAGATAATTTCAGTTATAAAGATCTAAGAACGCAGGACAGGTTAATTGATTGTTTAAAATGTTAGCTTCTTCTCACTACATTTTGGTTTGAGCTTATGCATGGTTTTTGACAGAACAATTTGATCACATACTTGAAACGGCCTGTAACACAAAGTCAATGCGTTGGCAGTCCGTTTTGACTACGAAGTGACAAATAAATTGACAAATAAGTGAAAACGGCTTTTGCCTAACGGCAATTTTGACAATTAAATTTCTTTTGCTGACATGTTGGTAAGTTTTTGGTTTTCGAGATATTTGTACCAGAAATATTTTAAGCACGTTTTTCTGCTATATTCACTACGCCTTTTCGTCAAAAAAAACTTTTATTTTTGCAAATAAACTGAAGTGCAACTATTTGTCTTGAATATGTAGTCTAATTTTTTAAAGGCTTCCTTGGCGATTGGATATATTGTTCTTTTAAATGTATAAGGTTTACGATAATTATTTCCATACAACATTTCTCAAAAATTTGAATTATATTTTTAGGCCGTTGGTCACTTAATACTCAAAAAGGTGAATTCAGCGAGCTTACATATATGTACGAATAAACTATATTAAACTAGTTAATTTGATCACTTAAATTAAAAAAATTGTTATATACTCGTCTACCACATAATAATAGGTTCAAACACACACCAAATTGGCAATATTATACTATTTGGGCAATTTATACGCAATTGTCAGTATAATAAATGTAATACTAAATTCCAATTCATTGCGTATACCAATGGTTTTCACAAACTGCAATGCAACATTGTTATAAAGTGTGTTTATTGAGTATATTTAAACGTCAGTTACGCATGGCTAACTCTACTGTTGCGCTCATCTCATCAGCTGATTTTATGTGTTTCATTTCACTGGAGTAGGGTGTGTCAAAAGAAGATCGGCAAACACTCAAAACGAAACCAAACATTGAACACATTTTCTTACAACACACAAAAATGCAAAGTTTTATGTTTTCATTCCATTCATTCGCCTATAATGTGCGTGTTTTATTTGACAAGTCTGAACACAAAGGTAGGCTCTTGCTGTAGAGATGAGCCAACCAGCTATCAATTACTATTGTGAAGCTAAATCGAGTGGTCATAGAACAGCAGACTCAATTCAAATCGAAGAATTTCTAAATTATTTTTCTGTTTGAACATAGTATCACTCCAAAGACAATGTAAAAACTCTGCCTAAAAGTATGCTACACATTGCTTTTGTTCCCAGCTATCAAGTACGTAGACCTACGTATATATGTGTATACCAATTTACGCAATTACATATCGGAAATAATATTTATGAGGGAAATGGTGTACATACTTTCAAATGGTATATGTCCATTTTTTTACAAAATTAGGTTTTGATATTCAATGCAGCCAGAAAGTACGTACCTTTATGCCAGAATATCTCAAAAACAAGAATCAAAATAAAAAGTCCGATTCAGCGAGCCGAAAACCATTTGAAAAATTTTCTCTTATTTCTTAATCCGGACTTTTTTAGAATTTTATGCGCCTATTTATGTTATCGGCCCAATTCTCAATAATTTTTCCAGGAATTTTCTTCTTATTTTTATATGAGAAATAGAAAATCTCCCCGGGAGAAATCGTTTAGAATTGGCTTGTACTTATAGGAGCTTTATACACTCACGCTTATACAAGAAGAAATTGACTAAGTCTGAAGAACATTAAAATTTCGTACTAAGATCTATTACGCACAAACTTACATGTCGTTTCTCCGAAATCAAGAAGATTTTATGAACCAAAAGCAAATGTGAATAATGTAATAACAACCTAACTCAATATTGATTGGGAGAAAGAGGTAACGTTTATTCAAAAATATTTTCAATTTGTTTTAACTAAAAACCACAGTAAATTTTAATTCTATAAATGCTATTTATGCCGCTGGAATGACGAACTATCTAGCGAGAATGTGTTGGTATACCAGTTAGTGCTTAATTGCAAGTTTGAAAAAAAAGATGAAAATATCGATTGTGTTATAAACTTTCAAAATAAAAATATTATTCTGTTTTCATAAAGCAATTTATTAACTAAACTTACATTGAGAATGGAAGTTTTAAGTTAATCCTAAATTATTGATTTCAAGCAATTATTTTAACTTTCAAACCTTCTTCTAGCAAATCTCAAAAATTTACTTTGGCATCAACATTCACCTCTCACTATCTACTTTATATTACTTAGATTTAATATTAATTTTTAATATTACTTATTTTGATATACACGAAATTATAAATATGGTTCCTAAACGGATAACAGCAAAACACACAAGAAAAAATGCCTCTCCAAACGTCATTTTTATGAAGTTCGTTCAAAACCGGAGAATCTTGAGATAACTACCTCAGGCAGTATATGTGGAAAAGTTCTGATTGTTTATAGCTGAAACCATGAAAACCCTGCTCAAAAATGTTTTCGAAAAAATTCGACAAAAATTTAAGAATATGTCGAACATTTTATTTGAAGTCCTTTGAATTTATTTGAACATGCAGATTTGTACTTCACTCGATTTTGTCTAATAAACTATGAGTTATAGTTCTTTCAAAATACCTATTGATTTATGACCATTTTTCCCCCGAATGGTGTTTTAGATTTTCCTGCATACTAATGTAATTTTTTTTTATAGTCAGAAATTTGGAGCACACTTCAAAAAAAATTGTCAAAAATCAGTGTGAATTTTAAGAGATCTTTACTTGTACTTTGTGAGACTAAATTGATTGGGCTTTGAAACTGCATACTCTTGAAATTCGAGTTCTTTAAATAAATAGTTCAAAATAAAATTAAAAATATTCTCGAATTTTGGAATTTCTTCGAAAACGTTTTTGAGGTTATTTCTATTAAAGAAAAATTACAAAATTTCCACAGTGCGATGGTACTAGGATATTACTCTGAATTTTACTTCATCATCAGCGAGCTTTTCGGGAGCTGATTTCATTCTGGTGTAATGGATGTAGATGCCTCTATCCACTCAGCCATAGGAATTCTTTGCAATTTGTCTCTAATTATTGTCTTTTATTTGCTTTTCCTTCTATATACAATTAGTTGCATATATACTAAAGTTTTTTAATCCAAATTGTGTGGAATAATTTAGGCTCGTTCAATGGAACTTGATCAGTGAGATTAGTTTCGTTTTTGAGATTAGCTTAGGTATGTATGTATATACTTTCAATTTCTTAGTATAGCGAAAATAAAAAAGGAATTAAATTGTCTTCATTTAAGATAAACAATTGATACTACTGTTTTTCTGTTCGCTGCTGTATAGAGAGTTTTATACATTCCATCACTTCTTCAACAGTTGAATTTAAACAGATTCGTAATGCAATGATATCCACAGAGTTTAGGAAATAATTTTAACACGAATTTATGGAAACTAATTGACTCATTCGTAAATCTAAGTGCTTAACTAAAACATTGGTTTTACCGTTTCTTTTTTCATTAAACAATTACCTTAATTAATATTACTTGACCTTACAATACAAAAAAAGGGTTTGAAGTGTGGCCTCATAGGTCAGATGTTTCGTCTGAGATTGAAATTATTCATTGCACGTTTAAAACATTTTATCGCATAAACGACAAGCAGCTACCTCATGGAACTTGGGGGGTGGGGAGGGAGGGAATGGCCTGAAGGTTTAATGTGTCCACATAAATCGTTCCCGAAATGGCCGGGCTAGCACCTTAATGGTGCTGTGGTACCGGAGCGTACCGGATCTGTATCCGACAAAGGACCATTACATCGATAACACTCCCCAAAGCCTTCGGGGAGCAACCTTATCGCTACAACAACAACAACAACCATTGTCATGAAATTCTAAATATATATATTTTTATATATGTACATATATGCTTGTACATACCCACCGCAATTTCTTTATAAAATCACGTGTTCAACAAAATTGTGTCAGTAAATGGAAAGGTGATGTGAAAAAAATAAAAAAATAGATGAGTAGCGCTATAACATTAAGAAAAATGTGAACTCTCTTTACAGCGGAGCTAAGACTTTCTCCTTCAAGTTACTGAGCGCATAATTAGAAAAGGGGTACAAAATAGCTTTTTCTTTTAAAGGTTTTGAGTGCAATGGAGTGGCTTTTTGATAATGAGCTGTAGATAAAAAATAGCTAAATTTCTTCATACATCCAAAACTGCCCCTTAAATAATTCGCCTGCTTTTCAAACCACCACCAGACAAACATTCATCTAAAACCGAAAGTTTTGTATGCTGCGTGCAGATGAAAAATGAGACAAAAAGCATAATTTCGCTTTATTCTAACCAAAAAATTGCCCCATGCACATTCATTAGCGCCGACAAAAGTATATAAAAACATAGAGACGAGTTGCGTGTGCATTGACAAAAATATGCCACCCGTTAACGCAAAATTTAACTCAACTCCAATAACATTATATTTAGGTATCTAATTTGAGCGCCCAGTGGGTTGTGTATATGCGACTCACTACACCTTATCAAGCAAGCGCTCTTTGCCTGTTAGGGTAGCAGGTGTTTGTTGAAGGGTAAAAAAGTGCTTCAAAATATAAATATGTATGTAAATATGCCTGCTCATTTATACATACATACGTATAGGTATATTTGTAACAGTTGAGAGCGCTTGCCAGGCCGCTTAGTTACCGCGCTACCTCTCTTACTCTACAAATTATCTAGTTTTGCAATTTAATTTATGCTTTGCTGTGCATGCAGCACTCACTTGCACTCACTAGCAAATACAAATAAACATTTTCTTCCTTTATTGCTTATATTTTCAGCACGCGCTCTTACTTATGCGCTCTCTCTGTTGCGCGCGCATGTAATACCATTGCCGCGCGCACTCCCGCTCAAACGTGCGGTGGTGTTATGCCTTCCAGCGCCTGCAAAGCGCTGGTGTAACGCGCGCCGTGGGGCACATTTTACATACTTTGACATCACTTCCTTTACACATTGGTCACATAAACAACAACAGCACGCCAAAAACCTCTACCATCCCACCACCGCTTCAAACATTCTTACTCACTCTACTCACTCTACGCGTCGTATGCGCGACCTTTTCACAACAATTTTCACTGACACTTTTTCGTGCGCTTTTCGCTAGTTTTTTCGCCGGCCTGCTTTCATTTCACTCCACCAAACTGCCACTGCTACTCATTATGCCACTCGCTGTTCTACTGTTTGACCTCCTGACTGACGCCACTCTCATATGCACCATATGCATATGCAAACACACACACATATCCATGCTGGGATATGCGCCCATGTGTATGCTACAAACAAGCAAACAATCAATGTATGTTATGTCTATACATATGTCGATTTTTTTTTCACAACATTCGCGCGCGACGTTGTTGGCGACGCCATCGCGGCCTATACGCGCCACCAAACAACCGGGCTAAATGATTTTTTCGATTTAGTACAAAGCTTCACATCAACGTCGTCGTACAAATTTTTTTAATTTTTCGCATTTTTCAATTTCGTTTTTCTGTTGTTGTTGTCCTCTTTAACACACATTAACCGGCTAAGAAATAAATCAAAAAATATTTAAATACAATCGTTTAAGTGTAAAGGCAAGCACAAAAAACTAGCTAATAACAAACTTTTTACACAAAAAAAAAGTTTTTACTGAAAATCGAAAAATTTAAAAATTTTACAAAATAAACAATAAAGTGCATGTTCCACTAAAAAGCCCGGCAAACAAAAGATTTGTAGAAGACAGACAATTTTCTAAAGCGCGCTTCAGCTTTAGCGCAGGTAGTCAGCGAAAAAAAAATATCGAAAAAAAAATTTGATAAAAAAAAATTGTGTAAATTGTATAAGTGCAATATTTTTGTGCGCAGGAAATTCAGCAAAATATTTCTGTGCTTGACAAACAATAAACTGCGTGAGAAGTGCGAATTTTGAAGCGTTTATGCTGCAAATTAACGACAAAAGCTATGGTAAGGTTAGCGTTTTCACAAAAAATTGTATCTGTGTTTTGCGTGTTGAATTAATTTTTAATTTTTCTTTTTTTAATTACACTCCTTCACGCACTCTACTCAATATGTAATCAAAAACTGTGCTGCAGACGCGTCGAAAATTGAAGAAATTAATAAGCGCAGCATCAATACAAAGCTAGTCAACCGCAACACTTTCTTGTCAGTCACACACACACACACACACAATTACACCAACTTAACAGCAGCAAAAACTTAACTCACAGCCAACTAAAATTCTACTCAGCAGAAAACTCACTCCCACCACTTCACTTCATCACCGCACACTTCACACTTTACTTCACTTGCTTCGCCTTTTGCATCGTTTTGTATGAGATGCGCATAAGAGAGCAAACACGCTCAATTGCTTAGATAGTCTCTAGTCTGAGATGCGCCCCTCACACATGCAGATAGACGCACTTATACATGCAGCATTAAATATAACTTCTTCTTCAATGTTTATGTGTGTTCAAGCTACAAAAGCAACAAAAGACACCCTCTTGCCTTTGAGTGCTTTCTTGCTTGCTTGCTTCATTTATAATGTTGAGGTTGCGTATACGCCATGGTGTACTTGTGTACTCTTTGCATACGACACTGCTTCTTGCTCTTCTAGTTTATCTTAGGCAGGCGATGTACATGTACGGTTGCGGCCTCCACCGTGTAGTGCAAATATATATAAAAATATGTAAATTATATTATATATATATATATACATGCGGCTGTTTGTGTTTGATTTTACTTCGTTACAACTGAGTTTTTGCGACAACGTACGCCGGCAGCTCTTGCATCTTTTTCTTTGTCATTAACGCACGATTATACTCAACACTAATACCAAGATATAAATGTAATTTAAATATCTCACGAAATATATATACATATATATCCTTACTTGTGATGAGTCTCCTTAAGTTATCTCGCTATGATCTACCTACCAATTTGGGGGTGGTTAGACTATCTTGTTATTACTATACCATGTTGTTGTAGCGATAAGGTTGCATACTTATATAAATAATATAAACTAGTTATATGTATATGTTAGAATATAACTTGTTTGAGCGCTTGTGCGTGTGTGCGAGTGTTAACGATATGCTGTTATTATTTTATACAACAATATTTGGCGCTACCATCTTCTTCTTACGCTTGCGTTTGTCGTGCTTATGTTGTGCGTTTGAGTGCGAAGAAAATTTAACATAATTTTATATGTGTAATTGTTGTTATCTGTGCATCTACTACTATCTATTTTCATACAGTCTTATCATTCACACTACTCTTTTTGTGATTTAGATATGAGATGCATACATATACACATATTTTTATATATGTAAGTGTAAACTTTTCTTAATGCGCGTGCGGTATTTTACCGCTGCTTATGTTTTGCTTAATACTCCTTCTCGTTGTCTATGCATAGTAAATACATACATACGTATTTACATCTACCTCTAAGGTAAGCTAGTAAGTTACTCAGCTTTCTCCTTGCTGTTGTCGTCTTCATCAACTTGCCGCTTGCTTGCTTAAGCGTACAAAATTTTGTATGTCCATTGTAAGAATATACTTGGACTCATTTTTGGTTATTATGTGTGCTTCGAATTATAGTCTTCCACTGTCACAAGAAATTCTTTAATTCAGTTCGTTTTTAGTCTCGCATGCTGTAATATGTGTGTGTTTTGGACAAATCGAGTTATAATTGCGAACAAAATATAAATTTGATAAGGTTTAATGGAAAAATTAATAAAATGTAATAAAAAAGAATTAATAAATTGCTTGTGAAAAAAAATAAAATACCAAAAGATAATACTTTAAATTACAAAATAAGCAAAAATAAAACTCCTCAAAATTATTGAAAAAAAAATTTCGAAAGAATTTATAAATAATTTTAGAAAAAAAACATGTTTTTGCAAACAAAATTTGTTGTGCAAAAGTGCACGAAACTTTGAAGATGTAATACAAATATTTTAAAATTTTCGTATTAATAAACAACAAAAATTAATAAACAAAAATATTTTAACAGTACGATAAAAAAAATAATGTGTTTACCTTACCGAAAACTAAGCAAAAACTTCTTTGCCGCAAAGCGCGCTTAAGCTGTTTTCGCGTTCTTAAACCGTTGATAAGATGTACGCAATATTAATTAAATTTTATGTGGCTTGAGATAAAACCTATGCACAACTACAAATGTTTGAAAATTCTGTAAAAATATTTTAAATCCTTTTGAGCAAATAAAGTTACTTGAAATATACTAGACATAAAGTTTTTACCAAAATAAACAGAAAAGATAATTGAGGTAATGAAGAAATTACGCAACTTAAAAAAATATTATAATTTTTCAAAAGTAAAATTATTTGAAAATATTATTTATAAATTTAGTATGAAAATGAAAAAGAAAATAAGCAGTAAATTACGCAAATTCAAAAAAAAATATTATGAAATTTTTCGAAAATGTTTCGAAATTTGTGAAAATTAATAATATAACTTTTCAAAAACAGAAAAAAAAACGAAATGAAGAGAAAGTTTTAGATAATCTAAAAAAAATAATAGACAAAAATTTCTTTGAAAATTGTATGGGTAGAAATACCCTTTTATATAAATAACTAATAAAAGACACATGGAATTCTAGTCGAACTTATTATATATTACATATAGTCGGTGAAAGGTTCTCATTAACAAAATATGCTATAGTAAGGCTTTTTCCACCAAAATTTTTTGCAGTCAGTAAAAAATAAATTTTCAAATTTTTGTTGCTCATACGACATGGCGAACGTGCGCAAAGAAAACATATTGCAATCTTTTCACATTTTTCGTTTACTTTTTTATTCCATTTTGGTTACATTTTCTCTGCAGTAATTTGAAAGTAAAAATTTCAAATTATCAGAGTTCCCCTTACTGAAAATATTTTATTTTCAATAATAAAATTTTAATATTTGAAAATATATGGTGATGATTTGTTGTTGATTTTTCCGACAGGTATATTTTAGAATGATTTTCCATCCTCCCTTGTCAAAAATTAGTCACTGAAGACGGCGATGACGGAAAATCGTTCCAAAAATATTTCTAGTAAATAATGACATTTTATAAATTTAATAGAAATTTTTTTCTGGCTTCTTATACACAAAAATATTGAAATAAAATTTTTGGCCAAAAAATATTTTAAGGGAAATTAATTTTTTGGCAATAAAAATTTATAATAACTAAAAATTTTGGTTGAGCTCAAGACGGGGTTTTCTTAATAAAAAACACTTGTATGTGTATTTTATTTTGGTTTTATTTTTCAATATTTTGACTAAAATTTGAATACCAGTCTTCAAAGCTGAGCTTAACATTCCTGAGGAAGACTTCAGACTGAAATCGAAATATTGAAAAATGAAACCAAAATAAAATATACATACAAGTGTTTTATTTAAGAAAACTCCGTCTTGAGCTCAACCAAAAATGTTAGTTATTCTAAATACTAACGGCCAATAACGAGACAAATAATACAAATTTATTTAAAAAAGAACGAAAAATTAAACTAAATTAAAAAAAAATTGTTTAATATGTCATGAATTTTTGTTTTATTCCAGATCCAGTAGAACTTATAAAACATAAATTGATTAAAAGTTTTACAAAAAATTTTAGTAAACTTTTTTGGCACAAAAATATTTTTTAAAAATACCAAACTTGTGATAGCTGATTTCAATAATTTTTGTTTAAATTCAGTAGATCCACTTTTTTTTAAATTAATTAAAACAAAATATATTGATACAAATTTTTTCCCAAAAAACATGCAAAATTTGCTTAAACAAATTTGAAGTCTGTTTCTCAAAAAATTTTTAAAAAATTTAAGCCTATCAGTCATCATTTAAAAATTGTTCTTTTACAAAAATAAATGTTATAAAAATTTTAAATTTATCAAATTTAACCTTCTTTATAATATTTTGAAAAATGTAAATTCTTTAAAAGCACAAATTTCCAAATATAAATTTTTTTCTCACAAAAAAATAATTTCTGACAAAAAAATTTACAAAAAATCATTATTATTTCAGCTAAATTTATTTTTCATAAAAAACTGCAAAAAAAATCGTAATTCATCACATTTATTTTTTATAAATTAAATAAAATGTTTGTTTTCAAAAGCACAAATTTCCAAGTTGATAAAAATTTCTTAACCTAAATTATGTGGTAATTTTTTATAAAAATACATATTAATAAGAAGTGGATTTCTCATACGACATGACGTGCGAACTTAAATCTTAAGTGTAAGCTAAACATGTTGTAGCTCATACAAATGTTGTAGCAAACACATCTTTTAATTGTTGTTGCAACTCCTAAAATCTTTTGGATCAGTCACCTTACTGAACTCTACGTCAAACGTTAGTTAGAGAGCAAACTAACGTGAAATAAATCAGGTGATCGATAGTTAGAACTGGAAGACATCGAAGATCTATCATTGAGTTGCGCGTCACTGCTCTTTGCAGCACTCTTAGCTGTCATCGCTCTGTCATCAATAGGAGCATGGAATATTTGCAATGACCTGTTTAAGCGATATAAGCACTTCCAGAGAACTGCATTTCCAAAAGCATGCTACAAATTGCTTAGGCCTCAAGCTACAATAATACCAGAGATCTGCAAAATGTTGCTTTTAAGCTTGTAAGTCAAATAATAAACAAGTAAGTCAGGTGCTATGTTATTGCTGTTGTAGTTGTTGTTGTTACTGATACTGGTGTTGTTGTTGTTAATGCAGTTGTTGTTGCAGTTGCTGCTGTTGTTGTATACCCGCTATCTACCGCTGTCCATGGTGCTGCTGTTCACAAATATACAGCAGCTCTTGCAAATAGTTGCATTGCTCATCATCTCATCGCTTTCTCATTATCTGCGTCAACCTAAACGTTGCACGTCCGCTCAATTATTTTATCTCACACACACTTACCTTGCTCAATCAGCTTCTCAGCTTTACTTTTCTACATAAAACAAAACCTTACACCCCATTAATGCTGAGTTCGCATGTACTTAGTTCTCAGAAAAGAAATTTTCTATATATTCTTACATATTTATAATGAATGTTATTATATCTATTGAAGGAAACACATCTACAAATACATATATGTTTCATCATGCATATCTATGTATGCGTGAGTTGTGTAGGCGTTTTGTTAATAGAACCTAGCACAAAAGTGAATAACTCGAAGTAACATTGCTACCATTCTCAGAGACCGACAACAAAATGTATGCATAAACGATGCGCAGATAACATTTCAAGTAACTGTTCACACGACTAAGCATCTTCTCCTGTTCGTGCTCTTCATTTGGGCTGCTCAGCAGAGCACTCAATCGGTTGTTCGTCCTGTTGGCGGTCGTTTTGGTCGGTCGTTAGTTTAGTTACTTAGCTTCTATTTATGCCCCTTTTGCAATCTTCAGCCGTGTTATTGAGATCTGCTCATTTTTCGTAAATTTATTTAATTCATTTTCGTCGTTGTTGCCACATTCGTATTTCTTGTATTCGCTTCATGACAATTTCCTACATTTAGTAGTTATGCTCTTACAGTTTTTACCTCATACCCACATATTTATATATACATAAATATTAATTTCGTCTGGTTGTAGTTGCTTGCCTTAGATATTATTTAAGTTTTCTTTGTGCACACATCTTCTTCTTATTTTATCTTTGCTTGGGCTGGTAGTGTGTATGTGTGTGTGTGTTGTGTGTGAGAAGAAGTCACATGCATTGCTCTGCTGTTAGCTGACATTTTAAATTACATTATAGAAAATGTAGAATTTGTTATGAGTATTGAGTGAGTTAAGTCCAATTAGAGGTGGGTGGTGGTAATGATGCTTGGTTCATTCCGGTTGGCCGGTTAAGCAGTTGGATAATATTTGTATGCTCACTACTTTGGTGTGTGGGCGCACATTTGCTACAAGTAATTTAAGTGTACCTGCACACATACATTCATACACACAAATGAGCTGCTGAGTTCTTTGCTCTATAATATGTTTGCATGTATGTGTGCTAATGTTCGTCTTCGCATATACTGAGCGTTGTGTTTTTTGGGACTCTTAGCTCTTGGGCTCTTGGCTTAGCTGCTGCTGCTGCTTATCTATTTAGCTGTGAGATGTTTTTTGTATGTAGGATATTAGAGCGACTTCTTCGCCGCCTCGTCGACGACGTTTTTCGTTATTCTAAATATATATATATATTTATATATATATATAATATATTTATTCATATTATAACATAAAAGCAGTTGGCATATACTTCTTGTGAGACATTCGTCTTGAGTCAAGCGAACGCTTAGTAGCGTACACACTTGTACGTTGTCTCTTGTGTGCACGCGTATACGTTCTCTAGTATTTGAGCAACAAAAATTTTGAGAAAGCAAAAATTTTAAATAAAAAAATTTTTAATTTAAAACCGAAATAAAATTTAAAAAAATTGTACAAGCGCAATAAATTTAAATGCATGCGTACTTGAAAAAAAAATCTCTCATATGCGTTTATTATAAGAAAATTAAATTTGTGTGATTTTCTCATTATTTCGTGAAACTAATTATGTGTATGCTTACAGCAAAGAAACAAGGCGTAAAAATTTTAAATTCTGCGTTTTAACAAAACATAAAAAGTTCAAAAATTAAATCTGCTTAAAACAAGAAATGTGAAAGCTTAAGCGCGGCTCTGAAAATATCTTGCAGTTGCGTGGTAAAAAAAGCAAAAAAAAATATTTATGAAAATAAATAAATATAAATTTATTTTTTTTTAATTCAAATTTGTGTGCATGTGATTTTATGGCCATTTTCAAAGGAAAATAAAAACATTGATTTGTTTTGCATATTTAAAATATGCTAAGTCTATATCTTCAGCGAATTTTTCAAAACTTGTTTAAATTGAAAAGTTTTGAACAGTGAAAATTGTTTTGAAATGAAATGAGAAAACTCAGTGCAGTTTAAAATTGTCTTGATTATGTCAAAAAAGCGTAATGCCTGCATTATTTATTTAATTTACTACTACAAGTTCGTGGCTTTGGCACAGAAAACAAAAATTATAGCTTGCGCAAAAATTTAATTGAAGAAATAAATCAAGGCTCTGAAAAAAATGTTGCTATTACAATGTGTATTTGACTCAAACCAGTTTCATATTAAAAAACATATTTTGAGGTTTGTTGTAAAATTTGATTTTTAAAATTCTTAATTTTAATGAGTTTTAATGAAAGTTGTTTGTAAGAAAAACTAGAAGCGAAATAATTCTGAACAAAAAACAAATAACATTTATTAGTTATTAATCATTCGAGTAATTTCCGACTTGACAAGTTTTGGTTTAACAAAATTTTACTTATGAAAAATCTGGACAATTCAATACAGAACGAGTTTCTAGCCAATTTTAAATGTGTTAAAAGTAAATACTTAATTGAGCAAAGAGTAATTAAAACAAAAACCAATAAATGCAAAGCAACAAAAATTTTGGAAATTTGAAATTGGTATTTGTAGGATATTTATATTAAAAGTAATTTCTAAAACTTTCAAAAACATGTTGAGCCATTACTTGAGTTATGTTTGATAAAAGCACCAAATTTTTTAAATTTTTTTTTAATTTTTTTTCAGACGAGAAGTTGTTCCTTTCAAATTTGTTTTTCTATACAAAAAAATCATAATTTTTTTTTAATTTTTTTTATAATAATATACTTATACTTAATTTTGTACTAATTTCTTGAAATGATTGAGTTTTGAACATCCTAAGACTTAGGTAAAAAATATTTGAAGCTTTTGTATTATTTTTGAAAAATTTAATATTTTCTAAGCAAAATAGTTTATTCGAAAAAAAATAATAACAAAAATTTGTACAAAATCAAAATATTTTATTATTAAATATATGTTTTCTTTATTTTTATATTATTTCATGTACCCAGTTTTACCTTAAATGTTTGCAAAAAAATCTTAAATTTTATTTTAATTTTTGAAAGATTTATACAAGAAATAAACAAAGATTTGTAAAATTTATTTTATTATTTTTCTTCGTTTTCTTAAATTTTTTCCTGCGTTTTTTGTTATCTTGAAAATTATTTGAGGAAATACTTTTTCTAGTTTTAAAATGAAACATTATTTTTGCTTGAATATTTTAAAAGTAAAATTTATGATTCGTGCCTACGAGTTTTCAGTTTTTGACAATACTTTTGAAGAAACTGTGCAAAAAATATGTGTATTTTGGACAAATTAAGAAAACAAAAATATTTCGTGAAAAGAATTGAATACTGGGGCGACTATAAATATCTTCATTGTTCATTTTAACTTTTAGAGAATTTTAGCATTTGCTTGAAGATTTTGGACGACTGTAAACTTCTTCATTTTTTTATTAAGACTTTTGCAAAATTTTAATATTTGCTTGACGATTTTTTGTTTCTAGTAATGTTTGATCATAAATGTTAAGTTTTTGAAAAATATGATTTTGTTTTTTTTGGAGAATAAAAGATTAGGCTAAGCTAAAACTTAAAACCCAGAAAAGAATAAATCAACTAGTGCTTAGACGTCAAAGGTTTTATTACTCATTTACTGCTGCAATGTGGTTTCGTTTTAAAAATTCTTAATTTAATTTAAACAATTTGAAAATTTCATTTTGTGAATTTTAAATCAGATTATTTATTTATATTATTATTTTATATGTTTTAAGAAGATTACATTTTGGAAAGAGCTTTATTTTGGTGCAGTTTTTCCGACTGTTAGGAAAATTTGTTAAAAAAATATACGAAAACAATTAAAATTTAAAACAATTATTAAATATTTGTATGCTTTATTCAGACTTTTTTCCTTTAGCATAATTTAACTAATAAATAAATTTCCTTAAATTAATAGCGTATTTATTATTTGACAAAATTTGGTCTTGAATTCAAATGCAAAAATTTAGAATTTTTGATTCTTAACACTTAAAGAAATTTGGATTCCAAAAACTATAATGTCAGAAAGAAAACCGCATGTTTAAATTGCGTTTTTGATGTAAGAAATTATAAAAAAAAGTTATAAAATATTAAAATTAAAATTGGGGAAAAAATTTTATTATATGTGTATATTTTGCTTTTCTTGAGCTTTCACAAATTATTAAAAAAAAATATTTAAAAACTTTGAACTTTGAAATTTGTATTTATACAAATTTCTTAAACTTTTTATTAATTTAAACATGAAAATGTAAAGAAAAATTTTTAATTGAAAAAAAATAATTTTGCTATTCTTTAATTTTAACAAATATTTTTCAAAAAATTATAAGCACTAAAAAATTTATTTATAAAAATATTTATAAAATTAATTTTTTATCTTTAATGAATTTCGATCTTTTGTTGTAAATTAAACTTAACCAATTAACATTGTAGTTTCGACTTATCAGTTTCTTGCAACAAACACACTTTTTTGCTGTAATGTTTTCGGCATATAAATACTCTGCAATAAATGTTCTGTGATCAAAAATTATTTATAAATACTAAATTGATTAAAATTACTGAATTTTCAAACAATTTATTGCCAAAATATCTTTCGTTTGCAAACTAAATTTTAATACGAACAAAAGAAAATTTAATTCAAAAATTAAATTTTTCCTGATTTTTCGGCAACAATAGCAAAAGTTGAAAATTTCTTCACACCAAAAACTTGCAGGAAGTACATACTTTAAAAAATATTTTGACGTTTAGCCAAGGTCACATAGACGGAATGGGTCCCAGAAAGCTTAGAAGTTTATTTTGATAAACACGCTTTTCTGCTACTGCTATATATGTATATGTGTATATTTAAAAAAAACAAGCCATAAAATCACATTTCGCATTTTCAAATGCAGATGAGGGTGAACTTTTTGAATGTAAGTATAATAAAAGCTTAAACAAAGCAAAAAGAAATTAATGAAAATTTAAACAAAAAATATATGAAAACAAAAATACAACATGCAACGAAATAAATGCTAAAAATTATGTGTGCAACAAAAAAATGCATTGAATTGCAACATTTTTAAATTTTTGGCGTGCAAAAAAAAACGAAATAAAAAATGCTAAAACAACAAAACAAATGTAAACTAAATAATACAGCAACTACAACGAAACGATAAAAGTCAGTTAAAAAAAAACGAAAAAATGTAGGCGTCGCTGTCGCTGCATTGCCGACGCTACGTCATCAACAGCTTTATTTATATCAGCCGTTACCATAATTTATTTGATGAATGAAAAGAGAATCTAAAAATTTAATTTATTGCATACATTTGGGTTTGATTATGGCACGTTTTGTGTGGAGATGTGCATTTAATTTTGATTGCATACATTTAGGCGCACATTTGTTATATGTGCGTGTGTGCGTGCACGGGTGATTGGCGATTCAACCACTTCTACCTCTACGTAGCGCAAACGATTTCCGTTTATTATTGTTTGCTTTTTGTTTTGAGTATTTTTGCTTTCAACACGTCGTTAATATCAACAACAACTACAACAATAACAACCAGCGTGCCGTCACGTCGTAGCAACGATTACGCTGCACTCATCGTGTTTTACCATCAAAAACAACAACACATTGAAACATATATTTGCGGCAGCATATCTGGCGTCAATTGTTTTTTTGAGTTGTTATTATACGCAAAATTGCAAGTGTTTGTATTTGTTTTATTGTGCGTTGCACTGTTGCTGTAAGAGAATCAAATTAAAACGCTTATATAAGTATGTCAAACTAAACACGACAATAACATGGCAAAGACAAAAAATTACGAAAAATCAGCAAATTGATCAAATAGCAAGCTTAAAACGACGAGGAAAGTGAAGTGAAGCTGCCGCAACAAAGAAAATCACAATTTTTTTTCCTTGCCATCCTGAGATCTTTGTTTGAATTTGTGTTTGTGGGAAATAACAAAAACAACGCTACAACAACATACACAATAAATGAGCGCTCACAATTAAATGCTAAGGAGCTGCTGCTCACACTACACCGTGCACAGCCACATATGCAAGGAGAGATATACATACATACATATAAACACATGCGCCTGTTTATGTTAGCTAATTTCATGGTTATATGGAAGAGAGCTCAACCATATTTGAATGAGCATAAATAACAAATGCACCAGCTATCAAAAAAGCGCATATATATGTACATACATACACCTGCTAAATTAGGCTTATGATGCTTAACGTTGATTTTGGCTTTAATTACAACAAAAGAAATCAACGCAAACTAGCAAACAATAAAACGACGCTGCTTTCATGGCTGTGATGAATGTTGTTGCTGCACGCTTAAATCGAGCTGTTGCAGCGGATGCGCTTACGAGCGCTCGTGCGTACGCGTATTTCTACATGAAGGAGCGTCTTCAAGCCTTCGTTTTGTAAAACTTTTAAGGGTAAAATATCGGAAAGTATTGGTGAAAAAAATAAACAAAAATAAAAACAAAACAGATAATTTAATATCTAATGAAAAGGTAGAAATGCGAAATTTTTTCATATTTCATATGTATATTTGCATAAAAAAATTATAAGAGAAAAGCAGGGAGAGGGGGAGAATACCTAAGCATGCCTTTTAATTGTGTTCGACTTAGTTAAATTTTACTGGTTTTGAAGTCCTTGTATCTACGTTTAGTTTAATTTTTCTATTTTCTTCACTTTAACGACGGCATATTGTAGTTGTGCGCAAACATGGGTTTTGGGCGAAATGAAAACTTATTATTTCATTAAAAACAATTTTATAATTTCATTGTTGCACTTTATCAAAACCCTGGTAAAACCGAGAAATTTATTTTTATCATTGTTTTCTTTACACTGGTACCATTTAAAAAAATAAATAAATGTTAGGCGCGATAACCTCCTAAGAGATTTTAGGCCGAGCTTCTCTTCCAATTTGCATCGTGTTCCTTTTAGTTTTGCCTACATATTTGGCGGGACGGGACCTATTGGTTTTATGCCGACTCCGAACGGCATCTGCAAGGCAGATGAGTTTTCACTGAGATGCTTTTCATGGCCGAAATAGTTTCGAAATGCTTTCCAAACACTGCAGAGGGGTGACTACGCTTAGAAAAAGTGTCTGCAAATTGAAAAAATGTGTGTCAAAAATTTTGATGTTGCTTCGTCCGGGGCGTGAACCCAGGATCTTCGGTGTGGAAGGCGGAGCACAGTACTATCACACCACGGCGGCCGCCAAAAGTTGATAAAGCCCAAATAGGAAAGCCCAATTTCGCTGTTTTAAAGGACGCCACATGAAAAAATAATGGCTCGTATCTCGCTGCATGAGAAGCGGTCCGAACGAGATGGGCTATGTTTTTTTTTACCATTTTAAGGTACTGTACTTAACACGTTGCTATTTTCGGTTGTTTATTTTTTTGTACTCAACTGAGCAGAGCTCACAGAGTATATTAATTTTGTTCGCATAACGGTAGTCCGTAACGGCATAAACTAATCGAGATAGATATAGACTTCTATATATCAAAATGATCTGGGTGAAAAATGAAATTCATTTAGCGATGTCCGTCCGTCCGCCGCGTCTGTCCGTAAACAAGATAACTTGAGTAAATTTTGAGGTATCTTAATGAAATTTTGTATGTATGTTCGTGGACACTCATCTCAGGTCGCTATTTAACATGAACGAAAATTTCGAAAAACCACTTTTTCGATATCGAAAATTTCGAAAACCGAAAAAGTGCGATATTCATTACCAAAGACGGATAAAGCGATGAAACTAGGTAGGTGGGTTGACCTTATGACGCAGAATAGAATATTAGTAAAATTTTGGACAATGGGCGTGGCATCGCCCACCTTTAAAAGAAGTTAATTTAAAAGTTTTGCAAGCTGTAGTTGAGTAGTCGTTGCAGATATCATGATAAAATTTGGCAGGAACGTTACTCCTATTACTGTATGTGTTCTAACTAAAAATTAGCAAAACGATATCGAAAATTTCGAAATATGAAAAAAATGCCATAATTCTAAACCAAATACGAAAAAAGATATGAAAACTTGGTGATTGTATTGGTTTTTTGACGCAAAATATAACTTTAAAAGAAAACTTATAAAATGGGTGTGACACCTACCATATTAAGTAAAAGAAAATAAAAAGTTCTGCAGGACGAAATCCAAAGCCCCTGGAATCATGGCAGGAATACTGTTCGTGGTATTATACATATAAATAAGTTAGCGGTACCCGACAGATAATTATCTGGTTCACCCTGGTCCACATTGTGGTCGATATCTCGAAATGGCGTCCACCTCTAGAACTAAGGCCGACTCCCTTTTAAAATACTCTTTTGATACCATGTCATACAAACACATTCCAGGGTTACCCTAGGTTTATTTTCCTACATGGTGATTTTCCCTATTTGAGAAGGGATGAGGGAAAATCGTTCCAAAAAACGTCACCCTTGGGCTACAATATGGGTCGATATTTCACAAACGTATTTGATATGGAATTAAGAGCTACTTATAAACCATATCCCTCACTAGGGTAGGCACCTTGTCGTTGGTGTGAGGGCTTAGCCGAACTCCATAGCGCCCGACTATTAGGCGGAACTTTTTAGGACTGACATCTACGCCGTTTCGCCTCATAAGAGGGCCCCGACACCCGCCGGTGACCAAGAACCATCTACGAAGCCCTACGAAACCATACGAAGCCAACCCAGCTATAATTATACTCAGATGATCAGAGCTCACAGAGTATATTAATTTTGTTGGTATTACCATTTGTATGTATCCATGAAAAAGACAGTTTTGTCTCCAAAGCTCTCAGCTGAGTATGTAATGCCAGGTTACACCCGAACTCAACCTTCCTTACTTGTCTGGTTTACAGCCTTCTGCTGTTTGGCTGCTTAACCCGCCATATATTATTTTTATCATTTAAGTCACCATCCTCTTCAAACTAGATATGTGAACCCAGCTCACCCTTCCTATTCGGTTTGCCCATCAAGCAAATTTGTCCCATTCGATTCCCATTATGGTTCTAGTAAACTCACTTTCGTTATATCTCAGAATCAGGCAAATATGTAATTTTGTTTATACAATATTTTCACATTTAAATCAACCAAATAACGAAGTAAATGTTATTCCAAATCAAGTAAACAACAATATTCCAAAATTATCAAGTATGATGAAAAATTAATAAAAGTGTTTAGAAATATGAATCATAAAAGATTATTCAAGAATAATCACATTTAGGGTACACTTTTCTCCCGACGATACATTGATTTTCGAATAAAAATAATTTTAAATTGGAACATTTTTAATCATCTGGGAGTGTGATATTTTCATATCTTTTTATCAAAATTTTCAAAAATTCTGGCTGGGTTATCTACTACTATTTTATTACCTTTATATTAAGTCCCTTTGTCCACTCATTTCCATACAAATTTTTGACCCACGGAAAAGTCGTTTTCGGTAACTTCCCGTTTAGCCATACACTTGATACTAAGAACATAGTTCAGATATGAGAGGCATTACAATGCAAGTGGAAGATATCCGCTAGGTGGCGCATGGATCGATAATACAGAAAATTAATTTTAAAATGGAAAATTTGGCGATCGACTTTTAACTAACTTCTCGGTGATCCACAGCCTTGAAACTTAGCACATAGTTGGCGAGTCGATGGCACTACAATTCGTGGAAAACAAAATGCCGCCAGGTGGCAGACGAATCGATATAAACTAAAATCTCTGCAAATCCCTGAAAAAACGCAGGGAATCTTGCGATCGATTTTTAAGTAACTTCCCGGTTAGCTGGAGACTTGAAACTTGGGCAGTGAGTCAGAACCCGGTGACAATGCAATATGTGACCAAAAAAATGCCGCTAGGTGGCGCATGGATCGAGATATTAGGAAAGTTAATTTTAATTTCAGAATCTTTCAATCCATTTTTAACTAACTTCCCGGTTACGTAGAGACTTGTAACTTAGCACATAGTTCGAGACCCGGTGACAATATAATTTATAGAAAAACCAAAGTTGCGCTAGGTGGCGTGCTAATTGAGATAACTACAAATCCCTAAAAAACGAGGAGAATTTTGCGAGCGATAATTGAGTAACTTGCCGGTGAGCTAAAGACTTGAAACTTGGGCCGTTGGTCAGAACCCGGTGACAATGCAATATTCGCTAGTTAGCACGCGGGTCGAGATAGTAAGAAAACAGATTTTAATATGGTAATCTTTCAATCCATTTTAACTAACTTGCGGTTACCTAAAGACTTGAAACTTGTCACATGGCTAGAGGCCTGGTGATGATACAACTTATAGAAAACAAAGTTCCGCTAGGTGGGGCGCTAGTCAAGATAAATGCAAATCCTTTAAAAACGGGGAGAATCTTGCGATCGATTTTCGAATAACTTCCCGATTAGCTAGATACATGAAACTTGGGCCGTAAGTCAGAAACCGGTGACAATGCAATATTTTATCAAAAAAAATCAGCTAAGTGGCGCATGGATCAAGATATGGATCAAGAAACTGGTTTTAAATTGGGAATCTTGCAATTGATTTTTAACTAACTTCCTGGATATCTTGAGACTTGAAAACTGAAATATAATTTAAAACTCGGTGACAGTGCAATGTTTGATCAAAAAAATTTAGCTACGTAACGCACAAGTCGAACTATTTAGCAGATTAGGCCATACCTGGTAGATACATGGCCAGCCTCCTGAGTGTTGCAGGCGTCGTAGAAATCCACCTCGTTGAAGGCCCAACTCAGTGAACGTCCTTGAATACTTTTAGGCGTACGCGACTTTCTCCACAATTATTTTAGACTTTCAGGCGTATGCGAATTTCACCACGATTTTCAGCTTGCAAATTAAGTAGCTGACAAACGAGGTGGAATTCTCTTGTTATGATGCGAGGGGGAAATCTGTTGTTTTCGCCAGTGTTTTCAGCGAAAATTCCACTTTTATAGTTTTAAATCCCAAAATGCTTTTACAAGAGCTATTGCTAAATTTTTTTAGTCAAAATTCAACAAGGCTATGTCTGTATTAAAAGAAAAATTGCCTTCTATTTTGTGGTCCATTTATATAAGGTAATCCTTAAAATTTTTTTATCAACTTTTTTTTAAAGTTAACTATTTAAGTTTTTATTTCAATTTCACTTAAAAAAACTATATAATTTTATTTCTTTCTTTACTGATAACTTTGACATATAAAGCGCACAAATCGACAGATACTTTTAAATGCCCAGATGCCACTTAGCTCATTATTATTAATTGTAGGCGTTTACCCTATAATTACAAACTCATGATGCATCTTCAATGTGTTAATTATGCATCTTTTGCCACATTTTCTTATCAGTCTCTCAAGTACGATAAGCTCCAAAGTCACGGCACATTTCGAAGTAATGTGCTTACTTATTTAGTTGTAGAGAAAATATACATACATAGATCATAACAAGGGGCGTTTTTCATCATTTATCATAAGAGGATGGGCAAGTGTTTTCTGAGTATAAGGAAATAATTCCAAATATGCTTACCCTAGGGACTACTTCGAATAAAAAATAAAAAAATTTGAACTGTGTTGTACATTAAAAACAAAAAGCATGAACTTTAATTTATTGTGATATAAAAACATATTTAAACAAAATTTTTATAAAACATGATAAAAACATTTTTTTTTGTATTAACATCTTAACTCGAAATTGTTAATCACAAACTATCTCGTATTTTACAAATAATTGCAGGTTACACCATATCGAGAAGTTATCCAATGAGAAAGCCGCTGAATTGTGGTAAGTTTCAAGAATATTTCTTTTTCTATATATAATGTTATGTATGTATTTATAATAAAGTATTAAGAATATATGAGAGAGGAACGACTTAGATACCACAAAGTTTAGTCCTTTCCTACAAATTAAGATAACTAATTCACGCTCTCTAACATACATGGTTCCTTTGTGGAAATTTTTTGGACAAAAAAATTATTGACGTGTGGAATTCGATCTTGAGCTTTTTTTAACTATTTTGTTTTATTTTTTTTTCATTCCCTTTTGTTTACTTCTTAGAATAAAAAAATGCTTCGAACATATAGTGGCTTCCTTTAAATTTGAAATTTTATTACTTTTATTTCTTTTTAAAATTTTTTTTCATAAATTTTGTTTATCTAATGTTACATTATTTATAATTTTTTTATTTTTTTTAATATTTTTCAAAATTAAATATATTTTTTTTATTATACAACTTAAAATTGGAAAAATTGCACAAACCAAAAGATAGGCCATAACCTAAAAACTTAACTGATTCTGAATTTGGTTTAGAGGCAGCGTTGTGCCATCTTCATTACCAATTTTTCTCTAAATCAAGAAAATAAAATGAATTTAAAATTATAAGTTAATTTAAGAGAACGACGTAAGTACCGCCCACGTTAGGGAGGTAATATCTCTGAACTAAGACGTTGGAATCAAAGCGATTACATCAATATAGTCATGTGTCAGAAAGAAGAAGTGCAAAATCAAAATCAAAAAAAATCTTGAAGTGATTCCCAAAGAGCCCTATAATAATTTGAAAATTGTAACAGGGTTATCGCAAGACTGTGCCGAAAGTAGTCCCTTCATGATCTGAATATTATAAAATGTCGAATACATAGTTTTATAGCGATTTATAAAAATAGATCTGCGATGGAAAGAGGAGGTTATGTGCACATTTTTACTACCGAAAAGTGATTTGTTTTTAAAAATCTTGTTTATTACACGACTTTGTCAATTGCAAGTTAGGTTTGGTTGAACTGGCCGGTCCATGAGGACTTCACATGGACTGAATGAGTTTGCAACGTTAGCAGAAGGTACATTGGAAATACTAAAGATACTTTTTACCAAAAAGTCTTATTGATGATGCTTTGCTACCTAGTCGCGCGAAATTGATTGTCTATACGCCGAATTTTTAATCGAAATTTGCAATTATAAAAGGGATTTTGCGTATTTTAAATGTTCATGCATTTTGAATCTAAATGGCCAACAGAGTTAGTGCATATGCTTGCATCGTATATCCTTTATTTCATATCTCATACCGTCTATTAGTACCAGACCTCAAGCCGGAGAATAAAAACGTATTGTTACGAATATTAGCAAAACTAAGGGGTGCTGCTATCTCTAAGCCGATGCTAAACAGTGATATCATGCACATCCATAGATCAATCATTATGTATCTACATAAACGAAACAATAATTGCGTCTACACATATGTGGCATGTACGTATACGAGCAGCGGAGAATCAATGCACAAACACATGCATATATCTGAGATACTCCTGAAAGTATGCAATGAGAGAAGCTATAAAATCGTGCAATTGTAGTTACAGCTGAGAAGTTTGAGAGCTGATGGCAACTAGTAGATTTTGGAAGCGCCTAGAAGATGCGAACGTTGAAATCAGAGAGTATAAAAGGCAGCAAATGTAGAGGCGCTGGAATTCAGTTTGATTTGAGCTACCAAGCAGTTTCGATTAAGACGCTATCTAGCGAGCCATAGCAGTATTATTTTGAAAGTCAGTTTCATTTAAGCTATCAGTTTGGTTATTAAGCCAGCTAGTTGCAAAGTATAAGTGTTAATGTGAAGTACTTTAATAAAGGCCATTTTTCCATTATTCAATATTGGAGTTATTTATTCAACAGTTTAGTGATTCGAACTCAGCAGAAGGGCAAATAATAGGATTTGCAAGTAAATTCGTTATAGTATATTTATATGTTACATCGTATATCTTATATCCTGTATCTTATATTTTATATCTTATGTCCTATATCTTATATATTTTATCTTAAATCTTATATCTTATATCTAGTATACAATATCGTATATCTTATATCTTATGTCTTATATCTTATATCACATATCTTATATCTAATATCTGATATACAATATCGTATATCTTATATCTTATGTATATATCTTATAACTTATATCATATATCTTATATCTTATATCTTACATCTTATATCTTTTGTATTTTAATTTATATCTTATATTTTATGTCTTATGTCTTATATATTTTATCTTATATCTGATGTTCAAGCTGGTTTTGTAGAATATTTATGGAACGGGTTGGGATATCTTAACGAAAATCATTTAGGTTCATGTCTATAGAATAATTATAATAAACTATTTATTCTATAAATTTTTATTGAATTATTTTGAAATATTAATTCGTTTAACAAAATTTTATATTCTAACATAATTTTCTTATTTTGATAACTTCCAAAATTTTCATTTAAAAAAGGTAACTTAATTATTTTAAAAAAATTTAAAAATCACAAGTAAGAAACAAGTAAAAGTATTAATATAAATAAAATAAACAACTTAGTATAGACCCTACATTTACTCCCCCTCCAGTGAAACGATCAATAAAATTAAATATTAATTAATGTTAAATGAAATTTTTTTTGTGGAGTGTAGTGTATTTTTGTTTCGTGTATTAGTCATAATTGTATGTGCGGGTTTAAGTAAATCTATGGAAACAGTTTTAATAGTATTACCATGTTGAATTTTGAATGTTTTATTTTGTCTGGAAATAACTTTAAATGGTCCCTCGTAAGGTGGTTGTAAATTAGACTTATGAATAACTTTAAGAAAGACGTATTCACAAGTATCTAAATTTTTGGGAATAAAATCATTTTCTTTGATATGATGAGTTATTTTTGATCGTACAATTGAGAAATGTTTTCTAAGTTTAGTAAGAGTTTCATTTGTGTTATCAATTTCATTATTATAATTAGAAACAACTAATTCGCCAGGAAGTCTAATTGTTTGTCCATATACAAGTTCAGCGGAAGAGCATTTCAAATCTTCTTTAATAGAAGTTCGTAAGCCTAAAAGTATCCAAGGTAAAATCTCTGACCAATGTGTGGAGTCGTCCGAAGCTGTAATTGCCGTTTTTAAAGTTCTATGAAATCTTTCAATCATTCCATTTGACTGTGGGTGATATGGAGAAGTGTGAATTTTATGAGCCCCTAATAAAACAGTTAATTCAGTGAATAATTTAGATGTAAATTGTGAACCTTGATCTACTGTAATTTTGAGTGGAATACCGAAACGAGGAACATAATTTTGAACAAATGTAGTTGATACTGTTTTTGCTGAAATATCTTTTAATGGATATGCTTCTGGCCAACGTGTATGTCTATCGATAATAGTCAATATATACCGATTTTCTTTGGATATAGGTAGTGGACCAACTAGATCCATATGTATATGTTCAAATCGTCCTGAAGGAATATCAATTTTTTGAATAGGACTTTTCGTATATTTAGAAATTTTACATTTTTGACAACTAATACAACTAGTTGCCCAATTATTAATTTCCTTACGCATTTCTGGCCAAAAATATTTAGATTGAATGAGACGTCTAGTTGTTCGAACACTTGGGTGAGATAAACAATGAATTTTGTCAAATATAATTTTTCTCATTGAATTAGGAACATATGGTCTTAAAGGTTTTTGAGTAATGTCACACCAAATATTGAGATTTAGAAGAGGAATATTAATTTCTTTTAAATTATTTTTGGAACTAAGATCTGAAATTAATTTTTTAAGAATTTCATCTTTTTGTTGTTCATCATATAATGTTTGAAAATTAATATCTTTTGTTAAAATTGTATTAATATCTGGAATCCGTGAGAGAGTATCAGCTACTGTATTATTTTTGCCAGAAATGTATTGAATGTCATTGGTGAATTGTGCAATGTATTCAAGATGACGGGTTTGACGAGGTGATCTGTCTGTTTTTGAATTTAAAACATGTGTTAAAGGTTTATGATCAGTGTATATAGTAAATGTTCTTTCCTTCAAGAAAATGTCTAAAGTGTTTAATAGAGTTGTATATTGCTAGAAGTTCTCTATCAAAAGTAGAGTAATTAATTTCAGTTTGAGTTAATTTTCTTGAAAAATATGCAAGTGGTTCTAAAGAGTTATTACTTATTTGTTGTAGAACTGCTCCAATTGCAACATTTGATGCATCTACAGCAAGTGATAGTTGACCATTTTTATCAAAGTGAGTGAGTAGTGTTTTTTGTGTTAAAAGTTTCTTAACATTTTCAAAAGCTGAAGTAGTTTTTTCTGTCCAATTTAATTCTTTAAGTTTATTTTTGATAGCAAAATTTAACATTTCATGTAGTGGACTAAGTTCTTTTGCTAACATTTTAATATATCTATGGTAATAATTCACCATACCTAAAAAATTTTTGTAATTTATTAATTGAGAGAGGTTTTTCAAAATTAGAAATAATTTCAACTCGTTCAAAAGAAGGCCTGATTCCTTCACTAGAAATTTCATAACTTAGAAAGTCCAATTTTTTAACTCCGAAAATACATTTTGTAGATTTAATATTTAAATTATATTTCTCAAGTCTTTTAAAAACTTTTTTTAAATGTTCTATATGTTCTTCCTCATTGTTACTAGCTACTAATATGTCGTCAATATAGACAAAAACAAAATCTAAACCTGAAAATACTTCGTTTATGAAACGTTGAAATGTTTGAGCACTGTTTCGTAATCCAAATGGCATTCGTACGAATTCAAACATTCCGAATGGAGTTGTTATAGCTGTTTTGTGAATATCTTCTTCTGCCATTGGTATTTGGTGATATGCACGAATGAGGTCAATTTTTGAAAATATCTTTTTATTTTTTAAATCTATGTTAAGGTCATGATATGAGTAGGGATACCTATCTGGTATTGTTATAAAATTAAGTCGTCTGTAATCTCCACAAGGTCTCCAGTCATTTGGATCTTTCTTAGGGACCAGATGGAGTGGAGAAGCGATGTGAGAGTTAGAAGGTCTACATATACCAGTTTTGACTAAAAATTCAAATTCAGTTTTTGCTATTTTTAATTTTATAGGATCTAGACGACGAGGTTTAGAAAAAGGAGATACTCCTTTTATTTCTATTCGGTGAACTGTTTTGTGTTGTACTTTTTCAGTATAATTAGGTTCACGCGTAATAAGAGGAAATTCATTTAAAATATTTGTAAATTTATTTTCTGAAATAGGAATCTTAAGGGAAAATATATCGCAAAAACCAGAAGATCCAGAAACTTTTAATTTTGTTTTCAAATCTGTAATTTCTTTATTTTTAATATCTACCAAAATACCAAATTTTTCTAAAAAATTTGCACCAATAATAGGAGTAGAAATATCTGCAAGAATGAAAGGGAATTTAAAATCTCTTCTAAGACCTAAATCAATTTTTAAAAGCTTTCACATTTATATATATATAGATATACAGATTTTGACTTTTTGTCACATAATAATAAAGTAGTTCTGTAGGTGTTCCACTTCATTCATTTAATTTTGAAAGTATTGCACATTTTAGATAACAGGCTGTTCACAATGGTGTTGCACTTATATATACAGGAGGATAGTTGTAGGAGTTTGTTTGAAAAGCGTTGATATAGAGTTAACTTTTTTAAACTAATGTAGCGCTCGACAGCTGCTTAATATAGTACAGATCTATTGTTATTTATTTATTTTATTTTGGCAAGATCGCCATTATAGAATAATTATAATAAACTCTTTATTCTATAAATTTTTATTGAATTATTTTGAAATATTAATTCGTTTAACAAAATTTTATATTCTTACATAATTTTCTTATTTTGATAACTTCCAAAATTTTCATTTAAAAAAGGTAACTTAATTATTTTAAAAAAATTTTAAAATCACAAGTAAGAAACAAGTAAAAGTATTAATATAAATAAAATAAACAACTTAGTATAGACCCTACAATGTCACCTGATCGATTCAAACAAAATGTGTAAGATGGTTTGAACTATTTGTAAATTGGCACGTTAAACCAGAGATATCATATCCTACTATTGTGGAAGAAGCTACAGAGAAGGTACGCTTACCATTTATCCCTCTCGTTGCCTTTAAGGCTCCTACAGCACCCGTGAAATTCGATACTCAGACTTTCTATATGCCATCCAATGATATAGAATCCGTT
Source organism: Eurosta solidaginis (assembly GCA_029619165.1). Lineage (NCBI taxonomy): Eukaryota > Metazoa > Arthropoda > Insecta > Diptera > Tephritidae > Eurosta > Eurosta solidaginis. Next base: position 74,655 of record JARSSU010000788.1, read on the forward strand.
TGCTATCATATATAAGGTTAATATGTTTTCCCTTTGAAGGAGAGGAATCGCTTATAAGCTGGAGGACATACAAAGATGAACCGAAAATAATGATCGTCCTTTTTATCACTTCCAAGGCTGGGCTAATCTCAAACAATTCCCTTCTAGGAGGAGCTACTGCAAACTCTGTCAACATAAGTCCACAAAGTCTTTCCTCTATCACAAATAGCTCCCTATATCTGAGCTTAAATATCTACAATACTTTCTCATCTTGGATGTAGGTAAAAAAAACTATTTCGCATTCCATATTTCTTTGTATTCTTTGGATTCATCTATGTTTTAAATATTTGAGTAAGAATTAAAAAAAATTATAAATTGGACCATAGCTGTCTTGACCATCTTCTCCACCTTATACAACGTCTTTTTAATTAAAGCTTATCACACACACACAACTGCATGATTGCATGTTTTTCATATCAAATGAGTTTATTTACATGAGTATGAACATATTTTGGTGCTTAAGCAACTATCGTGCCATCCTCTATGGCTCGTGGCAGCTCTGCAGTTATATTAAGTAAATCCATCTTTACATATGACTGCAATAAAGTGTCCTCACACACACACACACACATCACCATACATATACACATACATGTGTGAATGCAAGTGTGCACATATTCCTCTCAAGAAAAAGTAGCCAACTTTGCAAAATATTAAGGACATGATTTTGAACCCCAAACCTTTCTCTACCACACATGCACACGTACACACACATACACATGCAAGTTAAGAATTCACCTCCATCATCTGTCATTTGTTATTTTCCGCTTTGTTTTTGTTTAAATTTCTTGTTTTCCGCCTTGCTGGCGTTTCTTTTAATAATTCTAAGGTAATAAAACTGCACAAAAGCCCAGTGCGGGAGTAGTCTAGGTCGGAATGAAGTCGAAGATTATATACCTAGATGTGATATCGTATGGCATCATCACATGGCTCATTTTGCACAGTATTTTTTTTTAAAGGAGATAATTTTTTAAAACTTTGCATTAAAGTAAGATTTTAATACACAATTTCACTGACAACATATAATGTAGGTTCATTTTGAAAAAGCAGACTGCAAGAAAACAAAAAAATAACTGAAAGGCGCGATAACCTACGAAGAGTAATTTAAGGCCGAGCTTCTCTTCCAATTTGCGTCGTGCTCCTTTTAATTTTTCTACAAATTGGCGGGACGGGACCTACTTGTTGTATGCCGACTCCGAACGGCATCTGCAAGGCGGATGAGTTTTCACTGAGAGCTTTTCATGGCAGAAATACACTCGGAGTGCTTGCCAAACCTGCCGAGGGCGACCCCCGCTTAGAAAATGTTTCTTCTTATTGTAAAATACTTCTCTAAAACGGCTATGTCTGTGTGCTTTGCCCAGTGGGCCTGAACCCAGGTATCTTCGGTGTGGTAGGCGGATGCATGCACGCTACTACTCATAACCCACACTCTTATGGTGTGTTCCTCGACACTGCTAGTAGCCTAGATGTGAATTTCAAATCGCGAGAAGAATGTACGTCTCTCCACGCTCTGACAACTGATCAAAATAGAGGGCATCATCCGTATCAAGTGTCTCATAAAATTCGTGTAAGTCGAAACTACACGCAGTAGAAAAAATCGTTCTAAACGAACGACAAAGTTCAAATTAAGAACATTTCGTTGACAAAATTCTGCTAGAGTAACGTGGCTTACTCGTGACCGATTGGCTTGTTTAAAAGAATGCAGTTTTTCCCTCTTTTCCCAAGCACAGCCAGACCGTTCGTATTTTATTATCTTTCTCTATCTTATATTTTTTCTTTTTGTATTGTATATTTTTTAGTCGCTCATCTCATGTGTGTGCAAGGCAATACTTGGGCTTTACTTAAGATTTTCGTTCTCACGCTTACGAAACGATTTGTGTTCGATTTAAATTTTTTCGGTCTCAATTGCAAGAACGTTTGTTCTTGATCTTTGTTGGAGGGGGTGGGGGGATGAGAGGGAAGGTGTTTTTCCAATTAAGTACTCATTTATTTATTTTTCTAATAATATTCTTTGTAATTAATAAAAAATAGTAATAACAAAAAACTATTGATTAAAGACCAAAAATGAAAAACGCATAAGTATTGTTGGCATGTTACTAAATATTGGGTTCATGGGTGGGTTCTGGTGTAGATATCATGTGGTTAAGTTGTGTTCATATTTAATTGATGCCATCTGAATATATACTTTAAACATTTCATAACAAGTTTGGAGAATTAGCTGTACATATAGGAGTGGAACTGAAACGAAAAATAACGAGTTTACAAAATAGAATATAAAAAATTGTTTGTGGTAAAAAACTATTTCTCTTTCTCTTTCCAGAGTTTGGCGGTGATCGACTCGAGCACACGCGGATTACAACCGCAACGATCGTAGACGCTGGCAGGACCACTACAACTGCTTAATCAGATTGTGCCAATGTTGTATTTAACATTAGTGCACACGAATTATAACGTTTCTGTTTTTCTTGAACTTATTCTAAGAACATTAGTTCTTTAATTTTAAGAACAATTGTTCTCATTGCTAGAACATTTTTGTTCATATTTTTGTTGACCAGGGCCGTTTCTGTTTTTCAGGAAAATGGTTGTCAGTTCAAGAACAAGTTGTTGGGCTTGAGAACAGGTCCGTTCGTTTTTCAAGAACAAAAAAGTAAGAAGCAGAAAAGCTTGAATGAGTCCGGTGGTGCATGGATTTTGAACCGGCGTTTTTCTCTGAGTGTAGTCGAAAGCCTCATCTCGTCACTTAGCTTGCTACAGCCTAGGCTGGTGCTTTTCCAGCAATGTCAACCGCAAATAGATTTCAGAGCATGTGCATTCATTATTCACGCTTCAAAATACCGAGTGATTCCATGTATCTGCAACATGCGAGAAAGGCCTCTCTCTTCCATATCCGCTAATGCCTATTCCAGTGTCATCTCCTCTGTTTCCTTGTAGGACACATCAGAAGTTTTGTGGTGGATATCTATCGAGATGCTGAGGTTCCTTTGTTCGCCGGATATTGATCCGATGTAGTTGCTAAAAGTGAAAGCCAACACTATTCATTTACTGCTGGCTCGATCATCTCTTTGGGTTATGGTTTTACTCTGAGCCCTACGTCGAAAATATCGTTTTAGGATATGTGTGTGTGTTTGTAGGAGTCATATTCTTACGACAGGTATGCGTTACAGTGCGGGGAATACTCCGAGTCTTAAGGCCTATGGTAGTTTACTATTCACTATTTATTTAAACTCTTCCGTGATAAAGTCTTCCTGTGATTTCGATCTGCGGTTATAAAACAGCAAAAACATCAACTAGAATATTTTATGAGCGGTTTCTATCATTTAGCATGCCTAGAGCGCTCATCCATCAAAGAAATAGCTTGATGTGTCATCGCCACTGGAAGAAGCAGCACTTTCCAATGGACCACGAATAGCAATATAACACGATCGAGGCCTTCGTAGCTCTTTTCTCTACGTTACAATTCCATGCTAGTTTACCTGTCAAGTATAGTCCCTAGCACTCGACCTTGATCGATTACGATTACTACCCAGAGAAGATTAGAAATAGATCGCCCTATGACGAAGCTCTTCTTTCCCTTTGTCAAAGATCCCTTTCTCTCTCTTCCAGAGTCGATTACACTGAGAGTGCTGTTAGCGCCTTTTGATATGTATTGTCAAAAGCTTCGTCGAAGTCTAGAAAAACGACCTGAACTTAAGTGATTCGTCTGTTTATTTGAAAACTGAAAATAGAGTCTTTTGAGCAGACCTTGTTTTGGAAAAAGAATTCTGTTATGACACTTGCTTTTGAAAGGGGCGTGAGCAAACTAATTGGCTTATAACTATTAGGGCGGAGATGAGCGGTCTACCGCCCATTGACTCAAATTTATCTGGTCCATATTAATAGAATTAAGATCAAAACCACAACTTAAAACATTTATCGTGGGTATGAGCAACAATCCTGTATAAACTGTGAAGTTTTGCCATGAGGCTTTGTAGTCTTGTAGAATGAGTTTTGTCCATTAGGCTTTGGGGTCTTGTAAAAGCTAAATAAAGTAATAGGCGAAAGAAGTAAATTTTTCCGTAGAAGGACGAGTGACAAGCCGACAGAGGTGGCATTCGCTGGCGGTAAGGCTATTCACTCCTTTGCCATCAGAACAACGGAAAGTTCATTGTCTAATGAAAAGCTTAAATATCCTAACTTTCAGAGGATAGTGACGAGCAATTGGATTAGTGACCTACCGAAATGATGAGTTTCGCCGCTTACTGTCAAAATCTGCTTTTCTTTACCCTAGGTGTGAAATTAACTCCAAACATATTTGGAAGAACCAATAAGTAAGGCAGATCATTCAAATGTTCGACGAAGTGTACCGGATTGATGGCCGAAGAGGGTTTCCGCACATTGGTAATACTTTCTCTTACTCAGGGAGTATCTTTGTCGGCTCATACATACAGCACCAACAAAATTCCTCTCACGCCGTTACGTACGCCAGTTATGAGTACGAAGTCATAAGATCTTGCGCGTGATAGCTACAACTAGGTATAAAAAAGTTATCCGTTCGCTCGCTCTCCCACTTGCTCACTTCGTCCGTGCATGTTCGCCCTTTAAATGTATAAGTTTTTCGATGTGAACTTGCATTCGAGCGAAAACATAAATTAGTTTGTAAATATGTAGTTATGAGTGCCACATGATGTGTTATTGTGCGGATGTAAAAATCGCAACCCATAAAACGAATCTCAGCTAGATTACCTTTTTTGTGATATCAGATTCGGTGTGTATCAAGTAGTGTATGGTTTCTATGATTATTGGGGTGAGTAAAATGTGGTGGCGGGAACTACAACAACGAACTTAACTTAAACTAGTATGCAGAGAGTTAAACTATAACAAGAGATCACAATAAACATGAATAGAATCATGACACAAAGCAAAGCATCGTCATCATTGAAG